>CAUYON010196521.1:0-39251 GCA_963573935.1 Arctocebus calabarensis
TCACCCTGGATAGAGTGCAATGGCATCACAGCTCACAGCAAACTCCAATTCCTGGGCTCAAGCAAGTCTCCTGCCTCTGCCTCCCAAGTAGCTGGGACTACAGGCGCCCACCACAACGCCCAGCCATTTTTTGGTTGCAGCCGTCATTGTTGTTTGGCGGGCCCAGGCAGGCTGGATTCGAACCTGCCAGCTCAGGTGTACGTGGCTGGTGCCTTAGCCCTCTGAGCCATGGGCGCTGAGCCTGAAGCACACTAAATGTTATTTTAAAATTAGTCCATATATACACACATTGTTATAATAGCAAACAATTATTGGGTACAAACTAAGGTGTTCCGCATTTATTAATACATAATATTTTAGGAACTGGGCATAATAATTATTCCAAGTCACAAAGCAGAGGGGAGAGCTTAAATAACTTGTGCTAGACCAACAGCTGACTCCTCTATCCTGTGCTATTCCACTTCTTTATCATGCTTCAAATACCACAGGCATGCCTTTTTCCTGTTTTGGAATGGAAGGAAATTGTGTACAGACTGGACAGAGATGCAAAGATCAATATTGTCTTTTTGTATGCAAAGGAACTTCCAAATGACCAAGCGCCTTCTTTCAAGTTACAATAAAGCAACAATTTCTGTAGTCTTCCAAATATCTGGCCTCCAGAAAGTCAGCAGGAAGTGGATTGACATCCTTAGAGCCATGAGTTTCAAAGGAGATTCCTGGCAGGCAATGTGGACTCATGCTCTAGGCATAACAGGCTTAGGGCCCACAATAATTTTAGGAACTTATGAAAATTTTTAACTTCTCTTAAAACAAAAACAGAACACGATAATAATAATAATAAATATGCAATTATGTGTATGTATGTTTAACTTCTTTTAAAACAAAAACAGTACATGGTGGGCAGTGCCTGTGGCTCAAAGGACTAGGGCGCTGGCCCCATATACCAGAGGTGGTGGGTTCAAACCCAGCCCCAGCCAAAAACTGCAAATAAACAAAAAAAAGCACATGGTAATAATATAATAATATGCAATAATCATTTAACCTGTATTATTTTCTTCCTTACAGCAACATGCCATATAATTTTAATATTACTATTTTTATGAAAGGGTCCCATGAAAGTCATAATGAGGTCCTGCCTTCAAGAACAGCATTGATGGTATCAAGTCCCCCACAAATAGCATGGAATATTTTGTTGTTCTCACAGCCTTCTCTGTATACCGTTATTATGACACCTGGTGGGGGGGAATATTGTAGCAAGGAATTAAAATTAAATTAAATAATAAACTATTAGGATGAAGGGGCACAATTATGCAAATGATATGGTGCTGATTGACATTCTCTTATGAAGTATGACTTCCTACTCACAAGGTTACTTTGGAGATGTTCACCATGAACTCATCAAGGACAAAGGACGTACTACAATAAAACTGAAAATGTGATAATGATAATTTAGTGATCCTAACTATATCGTATTTAAAGGGCAATTTCATACTTTCATATGCCTCACATTCTTTTTTTTTTTCCTTTCTTCTTTGAGATAGAGTCTCATTCTGTGCTCTGGGTAGAGTACTGTGGCGTCATAGCTCAAAGCAACCTCGAAGTCTTCCACTCACGCATCCCTCTTGCCTCAGCATCCTGAGTAGCTGGGCCTAAAGGTGCCCACCACAATGCTGGGCTAGCTTTTCTATTGTTAGTAGAGATAGGGGTCTCTCTTATGCTCAGGCTAAACTCCTAAGCTCAGGTTATCCACCTGCCTAGACCTCTCAGAGTGCTAGGATTACAGGTGTGAGCCACTGCACCAGACCTTGCCTCACATTCTTAACTGACAGTTCGAGTTTTAAAACTGACCTCTAATTAAACACAATCCATGTTGTTTTGATAATCCAACATTTTTTTTCCTATTCAATAGCTATTCAAGTTTAGTTTTCTCTAAATGGTACAGGTTATTTGCCAAGAAAAAACACTGTATTATATTTCCCCAGAATATATTGTGCATTAAAACTATTTACAGGTAAAACATATTTTAGGCTAACAATTCTTATCTAAGCCTACTGATTACACGTGCTTTTCATATATCATGACAACAATATCTTGTGTTAACCCTATGGAAATCTTGAACTGCTATAGAATTAACAATAGTTTCAAAAAGTTGAAACTTTCTGATAGCTAACAATGCCTACACATAGTACCATTAGGAGTATAAACCTGACATTTTTTCCTCCTCTTTAAATCTGTAGAACCATTGTCTGTTGTTATCACATAGCTCACTTCCTTTTCATAATTTGCTAAAATGGACAAACACCACAATTGTGATTCATGACACACAACACAGCTCACAAATCTGCAGGTTAATCCTACAACATTTTAAATTACTAAAACAAGTAATTTCAAATCTCTTTGCTTCACGTTTGAAAAGCTAGAAAGACTTAGACTGTGTGACCAAAAGATGGCGCTAATCTTTCAGAGTTTAATGTCTGTCTTTGGACGAATTTGCAGGGTGGAATAAAGACATACCTTTGATGGTGCATAACATACATTCACTTATTATTTTGTATCCCATGAGACTGCATTAGTTACATAGATAATATAGTAATAATAAAAATAAATAAATACATAAACTGGTAAATAAAATTCTTTAGAGGGAAATCAGATATGACTGTTCATGGTCAGACAAATTAAGTTCAACAAATATTTTAACTACATTTTTTATTTATTAAATCATAGGTGGGTACATTAGTGAAATCAATTTACATGGATCTAAAAATATTTGTTTCATCAAGTCCCAGTAGTGAATTTTTGATACTGCTTTAATTGCCTGGGGGGTCCTCCTCATAAAGTATTCGCCCTGGCCAATTCTTTTAGGATTTTTTCCCTGCACTTTCTTCTAGTATTTTTATAGTTTCATTTCTTAAGTTTAAATCTTTTATCCAGTGAGAGTCTTAGTTAATGGTGAAAGGTGTAGGTCCAGTTTAAGAAGCTGTTAACTTGTTTTACGAAATAGTTGTAGTGGTTTACATTGCTACCCCATCAGGGTTTCAGAATTTTAGTTCTTCCACATTCCTGTCAACACTTGGTTTTATCAGTCTTTTAAAATTAGACAGTTAAGTAGATGTGTATTTGTTTACCATTAAGAATTGAATTTGTATTTGCTAATAACAAATAATGTTAAGCATCTTTTCATGTGTTTATTTGCCATCCATATATGTTCTTGGGTGACAGATATGTTCAAATATTTTGTTTCTTCATATTTGTTTTTTCTGTTATTATTTTAGTTTGAGAGCTCTTTTTATTTTTGGATACAAGTCCTTCATCAGATATACGATTAGGAGAAACTTTCTCCTGGGCTATGGTTTGCCTTTTTATTTTATTTAACAGTGTATTCTAAAGCTAAGAAAATGTTAAAAGGTTGTATGTAACTTAAGTTACCAATTTATTCCCTTAACACATTATGGTTTTAGTTCCATATTTTAAAAATCTTTGCAAATCTAGTTTCACAAAGGCTTTCTCCTATGTTTTATTTCAGAGGTTATATAGTTTCAGATTTTACATTCAAGTAGATGATTCATTTTGAGTGACTTTGTATATTGTACATGATACAGAGCAAACTTCTTTTTTTCCTGTAGATAGACGTACAGTTTTTCCAGTGCTGTTTGTGGAGAACACTGTTCTTTCACCACTGAATTGCCCATGATGTGTGGGTCCTTTTCTAAACTTGCAATTGTTCTTTTAATCTCCTTGTCTTTATTGTTTCCAGGAACAGTCTTGGTTATCATACCTTTTACTTTGTACAGTATTATATTATTTTATTCACTTTTAAAATTTTTTGACTATTCTAATTTCTTTGAATTTTCCTATTAGAATTCATCTTGTCAATTGCTACAATAGTTCTGTTGGCCTACATTGGTTTTGTTGCTTCCCAGGGCCACATTTAAGCTAGCACTGTAGATGGAAGTGGTCAGATAATTACCTACAGATACAGGAAGACCTGGCCCTCCTGGGCCCATCTCCAGTGCTTTCTAGCCTCATAGTCTGCACTTTATACTGTGGCCTGTACTCACAAGGGAATACAACTCTCAGTCCTTCCACTAATTCCATGAGTTCCTCAGAACTTTGCTCTGTATCATGTACAATATACAAAGTCACTCAAAATCATACAAAAGGTATGAAAATCAAGACTGTTCCTGGAAACAATACAGACAGCACTGGAAAAGATTACAAGTTTGATGATAAAACTAGAGGTTTGATAATGTAATCTTTTCAGCCAGAAAAGTTTACAAGTTTGATGATAAAACTAGAGGTTGAATTACAGTAAAACTAAACCAAACTTATTTACACATGGGGAGACACATCTTATATTTTTACATTCATATTCTCTTTGATATGTATTTTACTTCTAAGTTAATGCATGTTATATATTTAATAGTTGAACATTTAAAACATTTCCAGTATACACGCATATATGATCGTGAATCTAATGGGTATGGTTTTGGCAAAGTTCACTCAATTATTAAGCAGTGGGGATGGATTGACAATTTAACATAGAAAGCAAAATCAGTAGCTGTTGGTGTTGTGAAGATTAGCTCCTCACCATCCCTCTTTTGGTTCAAACTGATAGTTATGTCTATTTTGAAGTACTTATGTATACTTTTATAAATAATGATAGATCTGTAATGGCAAAATATTGAGTCATGTGGTTATAACATTAGCTAGAGTCCTATTAAGTTGTTATAAACAATAGGTCACAGAACATTTTTCACAGAAAGAACTGATTCTAGCCGTGGAATCATTGTTACTGAGCCATATAATTATCTTTCTGACAAGCAGATAGGCAACTTTAAAAATAATTGTGTCAGCATACAGAGCTATAAAGTATTTACCAAACAGTATACTGAGGCAAATTTGTCTGGGATGCCCTAGTGTGTCAGATGAAGGGCAGACATCATGACTGCTACTCCAGATAGAAGAGTTTTGAACTCAACTTTTCATGAATCTAGAGCAGGGGCACTTTAGCCAAGGTGAGAAGGGTCAAGTTTATGGGACTCCTGGTAACCATATTACATTCCAACTCTTCAACACTTTCAGCAGCAGCTTCTCACGTTTTTTAGGCGATTATACAATAGGTAATGCTGTCCTAGCATTCTATTGGAATACATGATTTGGAGATAGGTGATTTCCTAGTACAAACCACAAATTCACCTACTATTCCTAACTAGAATTGTCTTCCTGGAACACCCAATATTGAAGCTCTTCATCCATTTTACCTTCTCTTTGAAAGTCTTTTCTTATTACCACCCATTCCACTTCAATTTGAGGCGTGTGACTCACTTCCAATGATTGTGGAATCTTGCATTTACCTCTATTAGATATGTGGGATTGTTTTCATGGTATTTGTTCCTGAATTCATCAAGAGAAAGAGACTGTATTGTTTTGGGGGGTGTGGGTGGGAAATGACATTCCTTACCATAGTGGTTGAAAATATTGCAACCTCAAATTTAGTTTGCATGAACTGGACCTTAAATAATAAGGATATTAGAGTTTTACGGGAATAAGAGACAGCTAATGATGCGAGGCATGATTTTAAAGAGTGAGTAGACCAGAGAGGTGGAGATAGGTAGAGGGGTAACCAGTAGATAGGGCTGGAAAGGTAGAATGGAGCCACCTTCAAATCCAGCTCATCTATTAATGCAGGTGAGAAAACTTCCATAAGCATGGGGTACAGACTCTCTCTGTTCTCTGAACTTTTTTTGTAGTTTTTAAAAACAGTTTTATATCAGTTTTCATAGTGTACTATCTAGTACTGTAGCAATTTGTGTATATGAATTATCTCCACTCAAAAGTTGACTTTTTTTTTTTTTTTTGAGGGCCATGGTGTCATCATAGCTCACAGCAATCTCAAACTCTTGGGTTCAAGGGGTCCTCCTGCCTCAGCCTCTCAAATAGCTGGGACTACAGGCACCCGCAACCACACCTGGCTATTTTTTCTATTTTTAGTAGAGATCGGGTCTGGCTCCTTCTCAAGCTGGTCTTGAGCTCCTAAACTCAGGAAATCCACCTGCCTCAGGCTGCTAGGATTACAGGTGTGAGCCATTGCACCCAGACCCAAAAGTTCGACTTTTGAGAGACATTATGTTATTTCTGAGTTTTCTGGTCCCAGAAATCCTTAGTGTTTTGGCTTAGACACACACACAGTAGGTATTCAGTAGTCATGTAATAAATGAATAGGCATAATTTGATGAAATGCAAAGCATTATCTTACAAACTTCTTAAAAGCCAGCTTCAAAAAGGTCATAAATAACAAAGTGACACGTAACAAAATTACACGTTGAACATTATCTGTGAACTTTTCATTTCTGGAAATATAATTAGAAGCAAGATTATTTATTGTTAACTGCAAGCATAAAACTAATATTAGTAAAGAAAGAATAATGCCCAGTTTCTTTGCTGAAAACTAAAGAAGTAGGCTTTAGATAATCTGCTTTTATAAGAACTTCATTTTTTTTAAAACTTTGCTTTAATAAAAATGTCCTTCAAATCCTTTGGCATTCTAGGTTGCTAGAAACCAAATCAGGGCATTTTAAAATACAAGTTGTTGTTAGATCATGATTTATTATAGTAATTATTATTTTCTAAAACTATAAAACATAAAAGTGCTAGACCTAAGGGCAGAGACAATATCTTTTTCATCCTTTTGTCCCCAGTGCTCAGCATGTTCCTCTAAACGAATAGATTCCATATATATATTTGTTGAGCTGAACTAAATTGAGACATGAAAAAAATTAATATGAACATAGATATTCATTTATGTCAATATATGCATGTTTACACACCCTTGGATTAATTGAAAGGCATTGCCATGATGCCACAAACACTCGCTAACATTCATTGCTCTGAGATTAATAGAAAAAAAATTTTTAAATTTGAATTGTATTATATATAAGGCATTGTAGAAGATGTTGAGTATAAAATTCCTAAGGAATTTCTGCTTTAATGAGAAAAATAACCTACGTATAGGAAAAGTTAAATAAGGATTAAGGATAACTAACAGTGGGATATATTAATGAGTTAACTGATGGTTTGTGATAATTTATTAACTTCTTTATTTCCATCCCCACCCCATCATCTTTATTGCCATTTTAACACCCTCCCAGTTTCTGGGAGGAGCAGTGCTTCTGTCTGCCTTGCTGGGCTAGTGTGTCTGGATGGTGGGGTATTTCTCCTCATAGGTGGGGGGATATTTCTGTGAGATCTTTCTTTCATCTTTAGATGACTAGTAGGTGATCTCTTCCAGGACATTGAGGCGGAATTAGTACAATGAGGATCCGATACTCGTAATTGCCACATTCTAGCGAAGTGCCTGTGAGTTGGTGCAGTGGCCCCTTCTGCAGGTAACCGTGGGGACGGTTAGCCCTTGCCACAGTCGTGATTCTTGGCCCTCTCATAACACCTGCAGTCATCAAAGGTTGTCAAACTGCTTATTTGTTTTGTTTTTGTTTCTTTAGTTTATTTTTGCTGTTGTGAATTCAACCTTTTAATAATCCTACCTAAAATAACTTTTAAATATGCCTAGTAAGGACCAGAGGAGGTGAAGGGAGGAGAGATCATCGTACACTGGAGAGCACTCCTGGGGGTGGGGAGAATCCCCAAATACAGGATTTGAAGGATGTATAAAAATTGTCAAATAAAGAAGGCAGATCACCCAGTGCTGGGGAAAGCCTGATATTAAATATAGAAGCAGAAATTATAAATTGCACTTGATGGCATTAGTAAAAATAATTTGTGTCACACTATACGTATAAGAACAGAAAAATAAGCCAAGAGCGAATTTTTCAAATGTTGATGCTGGATTGAAACGTTAAGTTTTATATATTTATTTTTTTTACTATATACAGAATACATAAAAATTTAAAGATAAT
Organism: Arctocebus calabarensis; assembly: GCA_963573935.1. Taxonomy (NCBI): domain Eukaryota; kingdom Metazoa; phylum Chordata; class Mammalia; order Primates; family Lorisidae; genus Arctocebus; species Arctocebus calabarensis. The sequence goes on from CAUYON010196521.1 coordinate 7,914, forward strand.
AAAAACAAATTAGACTGCAAACGAGAGGGAAGTTCAACTTGGTTCTTTATTTATTTGTGAAGTTCTACTTTAGATAAGAAACAATGGGCCTTAACTGTGGCTTAATGAACAACCATCCCTTTTTTTGCCTTGCTATTGCCTGTATAGTATCAAATTGCACACAATTAAGTACATATAATGCACATGATAATGTAAATTCATATCACAAATACATACATCCTGATTTATCATTAATACATTTCTTTTTGCCATTCTATATCTTAGAAGAAAATAACTAAGAATCTTTTTAAACCAATTTTTAATATTTTGCCTTAAGATTGGAGGGAAAGGAAAATTAAAGCAAGAAATAAATCACAAAATTACAAAGTATCTGCGGTGACATAATTTTTAAAAAATAAAAGAGGAAAAAGAAAACTATAGAGCTTGTGACCATAAAGGAGAAAAAAAAAAGAAAAAGAAGAAGGAAATTGCCTTCTCATATGTAATTAGATCAGTATTGACATACAATTCATGTAATTCAGAATCTCAAATTTGGGCCTAAAATAGCCACTAAGATTTCTATGGTAAATGAGCAAGATAAATCTCAGAGCATCATTTCATTGCTATTGTTGATGAAAAGTAAAAGTTGCAATCAGTCTTCTGCATGTATTTTGGCATTACTGTTTAAAGAAAATATCTGAATTTTTTATAGCCCTTGTATTTTTGTTTTCATTATCTATACAAAGTTTCACTCCATGTCAGATATCCACCTATTTAGAGAATTATACTAGAAATATTTATTTTCAAAGTTTTTGTTTGTTTGTTTGTTTGTTTTTATTAAATCATAGCTCTGTACATTAATGCAAACATGGGGTACAATGTGCTAGTTTTATATACAATTTGAAATATTTTCATTAAACTGGTTAACATAGACTTCACAGCATTTTCTTAGTTATTGTGTTAAGACGTTTAGATTCTACACCTAGTAAATTTCACATGTACCCTAGTAAGATGCACCGTAGTCTTTTCAAAGTTTTAACTAGTAAAATGCTCCTGATGAAAAATATAATAATAAGTAGAATTAGATATTAGATATTATCACTCTGATGCTGTCCAAATGGTAGCCATTGGCCACATCTGGCTTTAGAGTGCTTGAATTGAGGTGTGCTGTGAGGGAAAAATACATGTGGGCTTTTGAAGACTTAGCACACCTCAGTGGGCTGGTGTGGCCAGCTTTGATGGATGAAGGGTTCCCAGATTCCTCTCCTCTTGGCCCCATGGGGAGGAGACAGTACACATATTTTGGACATTGGTACTCTGGTGGCTTCTCAGGGCTGGTGGGGCCTCCATGCAAGGGCAGACAGAGCTCTGCCTTTGAACATTGATCATGATCAATTGAACATTGATCCATGAACTTCCTAAGTGCCTTTTTCAGCAACAGATTTGGGGTTTGGGGGGGAGTTGTTTTTTTTTTCTTTCTAAATTCCAAGTTAACGTGAGGGTACAAACAACTAGGTTACAATATTTGCATTTGTCAAGTAGAGTCCCTCTGTAGTTGTGTCCTGCCCCCAGGAGGTGGCCATCAGGTGAGACCTCACCCACCCCCCCTCCTCTCTTCCTCCCCTCCCTCCCTCCTCCCTCAACTTGAATTGAATTGAGTTTCTCTCATGTAGACATGTATTAGTTCATCTACTGGCTTCATATTGGTATTGAGTGCATTGATACTTGTTTTTCCATTCTTGTGATACTTTACTAAGGAGAATATGTTTCAACTCCATCCAGGTTAATATAAAAGACATAAAGTCTCCATCTTTTTGTGGTCAAATAGTATTCCATTCCAATTTAGCAAGTTCATGGATTCCATGGCATACACATACCCAGAGAATAACAAATCAAAACCATGTAACCCCAGTAAGAACAGCCCATCGCAAAGTGTCAAAGTTATAGATGCTGGTGCAGATGTGGAGAGAAGAGAAACACTTTTATGCTGTTTGTGGGACTGAAAACAGATTCGTCTTAATTCAAATACGCAGGCTGTTTTTTTTTCAGAAAGCATCAAAACCACTTTTTTAAAGCTGCTTATCTTCGTTATGTTTTCCCCAGGGTTGGGGATGGCCTGTGATTTCCCATGTCACTCTATGTACAGAAAACATTATTCTGAATAAATGTGTATTTGCAAGTGCCATTAATCAAATTTACAAGATTGTTTTCTAATACACTTTGCCTGTCAACTTTCTGGGTAAATTCTTTTACACCCCATGGTGAAAATGACCCAGTCATACAATCTGTTGGTGGCATTCATTGAATTAGAATTAGGCTTTAAAGGATCTGGTATCCTTTAAAGCACAGTCATCAAGAGGGGCTCTTACTCAGCATCAACATTCCCATCTGGTGTGCACTGGTGATCACCAGGCGTTCCAGTCCCGTGTGAGTCTGCAAATCCACCCTGATGCCCACTCATCTAAAAAACCAAGCCACATACCGGTCAGCTCCTCATTTTGTTTGCATTGTTATGCAAAACATTATCTGAAGAATTATTTAAAGGATAAGCCTACATGTTATGAATAGCTTTAATTTTTGCACAGCCTTTTCTTTTGTTCAAGACACGCAAGTGCACAGTGTAGAATTTCACGTTAGTGGTCCTTGCTTAGCACGGTGCCATGTTAATGAAACACCGTGTATATGGAACCGGCATTATCTCTTTCCTAGGTTTCCTGGTAACTGGTAATATCAAACTGTTTAGGAAACTGTATATGGAACTATGAAACATTCAAATTTTAGTGAAATGCGTTATGCCATTTAGTATAACATGAGAAATAAAGACAAACACTGTCACAGACAATTTACAGATATTTTGCACCAAATTGTGTGCTATTTCTAAACCCATTGGAGGTTCTCAAGCTGCTATTGATTTAGAGAGAAAAATATCATTGCCTTTACTATTTCATCTTTTCTTGGATATTTACACTACAAAAAAATTGAGTACAAATATCTTACCTTCTTGCAGTACAGGCTAAGTATGGCAATATGATAAAAATCATTGAGGAAATGTTTTATAAGGGTCTCTGAAGAATCTAACCAACACAGTGGCATAATGTCAGTTATTCAGTCCACAGTCAAGGCCCAGATGTACTCACTTTATAATGCTGTTTGTAAAAAAAATATGTATTTTTATTCTAAATCATAAAGTTCCAAGCTTTTCATGAATTGATGGGGAAAGAGTTCAGGTACAGAATTAGGAATCCTTGAAAACGACCAATTTTAATTTGATCTTCTTGAAAAGATAGAGGGGTATTCCAGTTAATAACCTCAATGCAACTTCCATGTCCATATCTCTACAACATGACCATGACTTTTGTAGAATATTTTCCTTCATTCTGATTCCTTTCGCCAGTATAAGGAACCCATCCTATAATTATAATAACTAAATTACCAAGAAATGTATTAAGATATTATTTTCCAGGGTTATTTACTTAATTCACATAATAACCTTATAAAAGCAGCACCATAATTATCTTATCTCCAGAGGAGAGAGAAAAGGCTAAGATGAAATAATTCGTACAGATTATATGAGTAGCGAGTGGAAGGGGCAGACCCTGAAACCTGAACTGAGCCCATCCAATTCCACAGTTTTTTCCAGCCATGCCCCACTGCCCCCGTCCTGCTTTCCCATTAATAAATCTCTAATTTAACTTGAGCTTCTTTCTGGCATGTTATTCTGTCATTTTCTCTTTCTCTCTCATTTTTCCACTGTCCCTTCTTTCCTTAAATCCTTTATACTTTATATTCTTTCCAGAACATTGCTGAAACTACAGTGGAACTTCCACAGCTGACCTTCCCTACACTGACCCGCTCCGTAAGTTGACCTAATTTTCACAGACTAGATACCCACCGCACGTCAGCAATGCAGGCCTGGTTCCTAACGTGTTGGGCAGTGCATTATGTCCCCGGGATGGTCACCTTACTGAGTGAGTTTCTACTGTATCTTTCTCCCAAATTTCTACTTTCTCGATACCAACTTAGCCTCATTCTTTTGACTTTATTCTGAAACTTTGCTTCTTGATTTTGAGAGCAGTGTGTTATACTAGTTCCTTCCTTCCTCATCATGTTTTTATTTCTCATTTACTGGCTCCAATTACAAGTAGTTCTTTGATCCTCTTTCTTGTTCATACATTTTAATAGCTTCAGCTCTTGTTTTTAGGATGATGATGTTTAGGGTTATTTTTATTATTGCAAGTCTTGAATTCTCACTGGATGTCTGCTCTAATATTTGGAATTGTCTAATGTTTCTCCCACAGGGACACTTACCTCCCCGATTCCAAGGCTCATCGAAGAGGAAGATTTGATAATAAATGAGACAATTGCTCCAACACTTTCTTGCCAGAATATTAGGTGAAAAATAGCATTTTAATCATCTTGTTTCCTTCTAAAGAGCAATGGAAAACAAAAGCAAACAGGAAATATTGACTGTCTTCTCTGTGCACTTGTCTGGGTTTTCAGGTCTGCCTTAATGGGACGTCGTTCTTGCCAGCGCCTCTTCACAGTGCTCCCACTTTTCATTTCGTTCCTATATTCTACCACCTCTCCTTTCCCCCTCTCCCTCCTCCCCCTTTTCTCCTGTCTCATTGTCCACAAATATATCCTGTTCTCTCCACCGGATATAATTGTACTTTTTTTCTCTTTGCCTGTCATGGTGGCCATTATTTTTTGCACTTACCTAAGTTTGAATAAATTGTGATGGCAGCTGGGAGCAGTGGCTCACACCCAGCCCTCCTGGAAGCTGAGGCAGGTGGATTGCTTGAGCTCAGGAGTTCAAGACCAGCCTGAGCAAGAGTGAGACTCTGTCACTACTAAAAATAGAAAAACTAGCTGGGTGTGGTGGCAGGTGCCTGTAGTCCCACCTACTTGGGAGGCTGAGAGTGGAGGATCGCTTGAGTCTAGGAGTTTGAGGCTGCTGTGAGCTGTGATGACTCCACAGCGCTCCACCTGGGTGACAGAGTAAGACTCTGACTTAAAAAATAAATAAATAAGCAAATAATAAATAGTGATGGCAAAAATGGAAACGAGTATCCTCCATTATGTGGACTTTTCTTCTTCTTTCCTCTTTCCTCTTTCTTCATGTCCTTTTAATTATTGAAATTCTCCTGGAATAATTGAGCCTTAGTGTAATCATGCATTTCATCACTTGCTAAATTTGCGTGTGAGTTAACTGTTAGCTCTTTGGCTTTGATGACATGCAATTATTATTTTTCTTTCCTCGTCCCCATATAATGCAGCTCTGTGAAGCACACAATAGACATACAAATAAACACTCATATTGGATGAATTAATTCTTGGTCATTGAATACACAGATGTGTATGTTCCCCAGAAAAAGTAAATGGTAATATAATAAAAATTCTTGTTAAAACTGTGTTAATGACAGGGCAGCACCTGTGGCTCAAAGGAGTAGGGCGACAGCCCCACCTGCTGGAGGTGGCGGGTTTATACCCAGTCCCAGCCAAAAACTGCAAAAAAAATGTGTTAATGTTTGGTTACATAATAACTCTTCAAAATACTTCAGCTAATTCTAATGACATTATTTTTTAAAAAACAGCAAATCAAAATTATGATTTTTGCACTGCAGAAAAACATTACATGCAAAGTTCATTTCTCAACCCTAATGGAAGATCCATATGAGTGTGAATTTGAACAATGCCCGTTTAACCATGCTGCTATGATGAAGGGCACTTGGGAATCTAAAAACAGACCTACCATTCAATCTTTCAACTCCTCTATTAGGTATATACCTAGAGGACCAAAAATCACTTTATAACAAAGATATTTGTGCCAGAATGTTTATTGCAGCCCAATTCGTAATTGCTAAGTCATGGAACAAGCCCAAGTGCCCATTGACCCAGGAATGGATTAATAAATTGTGGCATATGTACACCATGGAATATGCAGCCTTAAAGAAAAATGGAGACTTTACCTCTTTCATGTTTACATAGATGGAGCTAGAACATATTCTTCTTAGCAAAGTCTCTCAAGAATAGAAGAAAATGTATCCAATGTACTCAGTCCTACTATGAAACTAATTCATACGAACACTATAACCCAATTATAGCACAAGAATATGGGGAAAGGAGCAAGGGAGGGGAGGGGAGAGAAGAGGATGGTTGGAGGGAGGGTAAATAGAGGGATCACACCTATGGTGCATCTTAGAAGGGTGCAGGTGAAACTTAGTGAATGCAGAATATAAAGGTCTTAACACAATAACTAAGAAAATGCCATGAATGCTATGTTAACCAGTTTGATGAACATATTTCAGATTGTATATGAAACCAGCACATTGTACCCCATGATTGCATTAATTTACACAGTTATGGTTTAATAAAAAAAAAATAAATGTATTGGCCCACATAAATCAAAGGTCAAGAAGTACGGTGAACTTCAGGTGAAATTCCATCCAGGCTCTGTCTTAATCCCCTGCTCTTTATCCAAAAAATAATTCCTCCTTCATGTACTGGCTGGCTTTTTCATGAGCGCACAATTGCTGTGGTTGTTGCCAATATTTTGTTTCTTATAAAATCATGCAGAGAAAGTCTTGTTGTATCCTATTTTTTTAAAATCAAACAAAAGTCATAATCTTTATAAAATAAGCATCAGTTCTGATAATTCTGAACCAGTGACCATGGCCAGAGGGATATTATGTCATAATGGCTTAGGCTCAGATTCCTTGTCCATCATGAAACCAAACATTTTTACATGGAGAGACAGGAGGAAGATTGGTGGGTTGGGCTTTTGTTTGTTTCTTTAAGAGTGCAGATGAAAGTAAATAAAATACATAACTTCTCTTTCTTTCCAAGTTTAGACATAAATAAAAAATAAAACACACTGGATGGACACATGAAGAACAAAATGTCAACCCTTTTACTAATGGACTGAATAGAAAACATGGCAAAGTTGTGGCCAAATGGAATTGCTCATAGTTTAGCCATAGATGTTTGGAGACCCACAGTTATTGGCATCAAGGCAAAGTCTATTCCATGCTGCACACTAAGTTTATTCCATGTTGCCTTGCTGAGGGGAGAAAATCTGATCAGATAAAAAAGATTAAGTTGAAATTACTTAACTTTCATCTTCCAATTTATGATCAGATGGATTCTTTCTCCACAATGAGGATTGAGTGAGGAGTGGGGAGTGTTATTCCACCTGAAATTCCTTCATACAGAAAAATAATGCCAAGCTGGAAGGTTTTCACCTTCTTGTCCACTGATGCTGTAGTGAACAAGATAGTGGACATTAGTTTGGGTTAGTAAGGACTTACGACTCCAAAGCCACATAGCTAATAAATCTGAATTCTTGTTAACGGGTACAGAAAAAATGGACACCAGGGAGTCAACTGACTTTGTCCACTGCAGATAGTATGAGAATATTCCTGAAAGGCACTTCCTGAAAACCATGGCAGGCACGTACATCTCCCTCTGCTCCCTTTCTAGACTTAACTAGAATGATACTTAGTTTAAACCCTCAAGAACAAAGAAAATGGTAAAAAATAAATAGTAGCCCTCTAGTGAGGCAATAACATTTTGGAGGCTGACATATGGATGGAATAACAGGAACAGAAAGGTAGGTGACTTCCCAGAGAGAAGAAGTCAGTCAATCCTTGCCACAAATTTCTAGAAAGGCTCAGGAGTTGAAGGAACCCACTATCTGCAGAGGACAGAGAGAAGAGATATGGAGGTAAGGCATAAAACAAGAATATTGGTAGAAAATCTAAAACAAAGGTATGAGAATTCCAGATGCCCTTCTGAGGCCACCCGACAATATTGTTATTCTTCAGGTGTGAGGTTTCTGGAGAAGCAGTGCTATAGAGCACAAATACAGCAGACAATAAAAGAGGAGCTGGAATGTAGAGAGGAGGTAAGTGAAAACCTGCATTCCAGATCATGAGCATACTCCTTCAAACCCCATCCACACCTTGACAATTACCTCATCAGGAGAAGGTTGGGAAAGCTGACCGACGCACAAGGATTGATGGGCATCTTTTCTAACCACCCTTCAGTCAATGTAGGAAGTCAGTAAGCCTTGCCACAGCACATGGAGATCCCAAAAGCATTTTGGCAAGCCCTTGAATATAAATAGATTGCTTAAGGCCATTAAATATTTGAGCAAACATCTAACTTTATTTTTCCTTCTGCTTCTTGTCAGACTTAATAATGATGATGATGATGATGATGATTGGGCCGAGTGCAGTCAGTGGCTCATGCCTGTAATCCTAGCACTCTGGGAGACCAAGTTGGGAGGATTGCTTTAGTTTAGGAGTTGGAGACCAGCCTGAGCAAGTGCAAGATCCTGCCTCTACTAAAAATTTAAAAAAGAAAATGCTACACAAGATTGAATAGAATGATAGAATAATATATCATGCTCTAGAAAACTTAGCTTAGAAATTTCACAATTAATGACAAGGACATCATGGAAGACATAATTTAAGAAGCACATGTGAAAATATGGTAATACCAACAAATATCTTTAAAAAGACAGTTATTCGAATTCAATACTTACAAATAAAAATGGAAATAAAACTCTTACAATTTGTCATGATAGATCTACCCCAGCAACTGTTAACATATACTGAAAGGAAATTATATGAAATAAAAATAAAATAATAAACTATCTCATCACAATAGTAATTAAAATTGTAACTAATTTGAAAATGTGAATAAGAAATGCATGGGACTTACTTTGCAAAAACTACAAAGCTTTACTAGAAATACGTGTGTGTGTGTGTGTGTGTGTGAGAGAGAGAGAGAGAGAATATCCAAAAAGTATTAATGCATAAAGTATTCCTAGATGGGAAAGACATTTAGGGATAAAAACTCCAAGGTTTGGGGTTTTTAAAAAAATAATATAACTGTTTAAGAAATTCAATCAAAATTATACATTCTTTCTTGGACTAGGGCATTCATACAATAAAATTTATTTGGATTATTCATTAACAAAGAATATTTTAGAATAGCCTAAAAGAAAAATAATGGGGAAACTAGATTTACCAGATATTTAAATATATGTTACACAATTGGTAAATGTAATAGTGTGGCACAAAAATCAATACATTATGTTATATTGAAAAGCAGAGAAAACTAAAAACTGACCTATACATGAAAATAAAAGAAAATATTTTTAATTAAAATATGCTTAGATGATAATTTTGCAATTTTAGTAAATAATCTATTTAGACCATTCCTATTCCTATTAGGTTATAGACAAATAACCTATTCCTAAATACACTCTAAAAGCATAATCTGTCATTAAACAAAGCAGTACAATATTCAGAATGCCTCCCAGAATAAAACTGAATGTTTAGCCCACTGTGAAGCAGTACAAAGAGGCAGCCAATAGCTTTTGAGCTATCTATAAAAAGGAGATGTTTATCCCGTCCAAATCCAAATGAGATCATATAAAATTTTTACATTTCTGAACTTTAGCAATAAATAAAAAGCCAAAAAAGCCAAAAAGATCTAGAAAAAATGTAACAGGAAAAGATTAAAATTTAATTATAACTATTGTTTTACAAATGAAACTCAGGACTCAAATGGACAATCTTGGAACAAAAAAGTCACTAAGTAAAGAGTATCATTTTAGTAAGCAAGCATTAAAATGTCTAACCTCAATTGTATCTCAAATGCAAACTGTAAATTCAGTCATGTGATTTCTTACTGAAGGAGTAAAATTAAATTAAATGATGCATTCTTGGGCAGAAAATAAAATTGGCATCATCTAGAGAAAATAAACATGTCCTTAAGTAAGGATGACACAGAAAAGCATGAAGCATTTAATTTAAAAAAAAAAAAAAGCACTAAAAAAGGGAACACAAGTCTCAGTTAATAAAAAAATGCTAAAATTATAATAAAGTAATTTACCAAAACATGAAGTAATTTGGCAGTTGTAACTGCAAAAAAGATTTCCACTATTAATTCGAATCAACCCTACAAATATTTACCATTTACTTATTATCTGTTAGGCATTTTTCTAGTGTTATAGAAAATTAAATAAATACAATAGTAATGAATACACTCTCTTATTTCTCCAGGAGCTTATGAACTGCTGTGAGCCCAGACCTGAGATAATAAAAATATAAGTAAATGTTAGTTAAAAGTAATATATAATGTTTCAGAAAAATGGAACTGATATACATAATATATTGAGTTATAAATTATTTAAAATCATTTTTAAAAAGTTTCATATTTCATATAACGAGGCTTAAATATTTCCTAACCTTCTATTCAGTAATACTATTTCTGAAAATTTAGTCCAAGGAAATAAATTCAAAAAGAGAAAAAAAATCATAATGATTTAATATTTGTATTGCAAGATTCTTTAGGCAGTCAATAACTGGAGATATTTCTTAGAAAACTGATTACTTTTAGTAATAATTATGAAGACCAAGTGGAAAATTTTAACATGTACTTAGAGAAAAATCAAAATGCATAATTTTTAGATTCTGATAAATATATTTTAAAAGTACCTATCTGCAAAAAACAATGTATGGATAAAAACTATTACATAGCATAATAGAAATAGTACATGCTAGGACTGAGGGTGGTTCTCTTTTATATTCAACATTTTGTTGCTTGCCAGAAATATAGATGTCCCCTGGGCAAACATTCTCTAGAGCTGTTGAATCCTATTGTATTCTTCTTTAATAGTAAAGACAATGTAAATAAAGACATTTTAGACTCTTTCCTAATACAAATTTTAAAACCCCAGTTTCCTACAGTTCCATTTTCCCAGGGAATCTTTTAGATTTATACCTTAACTAGTTAGTCAATTAACTGGTGCATAAGTGGGTAGCAGAGATTAATTAATTAACAGAGGGAGGGCCTACAAGGCTTTAGCTCCACATTTAGTCTCTTGAAATTTGACTGCTCAGTCCTTCCGAACTTGGACTTAGACTGGAGGGCTGAATTTGACCAAATATTAAACAATTAGAGGTAACATGGCTTTGTCCAGTCGTGTGGGGAAGAGGAAAATGATGAAGTGGAACACTACATTTCAAATGTATATAGGAAAGAAGGGATACAAATTTACATATAGTTAATAAGGTATTAATACTTTAAAAATTATTGTAAATAGTCTGACACTAACATTAACTATGCCATGCTTACAGCAGCCTCCCAACGCACTCCTGGTTAATTCATTCCAAGAGTGGACGCAGTCATTTCCTTAAACTCACCCCCCACCCCTATAGCTCAGCCAAGTGAAATTCAAAACAAACCTCTATAGGTCACAGGATATTTCTCAAAGTTCTATGTGTTCCCTCCTCAATAACTCACATTAGGCACATGTAGTCCAATCTAAATTTCCTTCATTTGGTAGGAAATACTAAATGAGGTATGGTACAGTAAAATTCTAGTTTTTAGTATATAAATTTCCCTCACTTAGCAAGAAAAACTAAATGAGGAAAAGCATTCTTCTGTCTTTTTAAGGAACAACGGAAATTAAAACTCAGCTCAATTTACATTACTAAACTAAGCATTTAATATCCTGTTTGCAGATTTGTATGATCTTCCATTTTTTCCAAGACAAAGATAGTAAGTTAATTAACTATGTATAATCAAAGGGTCAGTCTTGCTATTTTAAGTCTTATAGCAAAGAAAACCAACTTCATGACAAAAGTGGGCAATAGGATTTTGATGGGTTGGAAGTGTAAAGCTTCATTCCAGATTGAGATGATTGAGGAAAAAGAGCTTGGAGGCCTTGTTCTACTCCATAGATTCAGAAGGATTTCAGGCTTACTGTGCCCAGAGAGATGAAGCAGGGGATGCAGCCAGAAATATAGGTGAGTATCTGGCCGCATCAGGTGTTACAAACTAGTCTGAAGTGTCTGCACTGGACGGGTGACCAGTCCTGATTCCCCTTTCCTTGTCCACCCAGAGTTCAGACGTGGACCCATTAGGGCTGGGAGCTCATTATCACTGATCCAGGACTGGTTCAGGAACTTGGTGTATGCCAGACTGTGTATGACATTTTCTGGACTACAGAGGACAGATTTAGGACATGCTTGTGATAAGTCTGGAACAAGATGCTAAGTGCGGCTGCTTCCTATGGACTTACAGAGATGAAGTTTAAGTGCTCTTAAGTTTAAGTGCACTGGAAGATATTCTTTCTTTGCTTGTTACGGTATGCAGATGACAACCTAGGATTGCTTCAACCATTTTCCCTCCAAAAGGGGACTCCATGGCTGAAGGACAAAGGCTTGCTAGAAAAGAGGAGAGTAAGGGGTTAGAGAGAAACAGGTAGAAACACTGGCTTCAACTTTTCCCAAATACTTTCCTGTTTCTGGACTTCCAGGGGCAATAGCCAATAAACAGTGTAATATTAGAAATATGAAACAATCTGCATACTATGATATACCTGTGCATATAAACCAATATATAATATACTACGCATGTACATATATAGTATATACAGCATTATGAAATGGCTTATTGATATGTGCTATAACTTACAAATACAACTCAGTGCACAGCACTTACCAAATTATTCTAACTTCAAATTATTTTTTATTTTTAGAAAGTGTTGTCCTGATCTTTTCTTCGATGTCACTGCTTCTAGCTAAACAATGCCTCTGAGTCATAATTTGACTTAGAAACTATTACCACCCCCTTCAAAAACTTCCCTATAAAATTGTTGGTTATTACGTGGTCTGAATAGAGGGTTTTTCCACACACACAAAATATAATTAATTCTGCTGAATCTTCTCTACATGTCTGCTAAATGAATAAAAAATGTTTGCAAAATGTTTCTAGCTCATAATATCTGAGTTTGCATTTTAAATGCATTTATTAATAATTCATGAAAATTATTTACTGGAACATCATATTTATTTAGTCTAATTTTATTGGGTTTTAATTCTTCTCAAAACTGTTAATATACTTCATATTACTCAAAAATTATCAAAATTCAATAAATTGAAAGAACATAAAATTTATTAAAGGTTTCACTTATGATATCAACTTTAAGAAATTTATCAGAGGATTTAATAGTCTTTTCATTAAAATTGTTTTGCTTCAAATTCTATATCATATGCCTTTATTTCTATATCTTCCCCTTCCCAGTTTTCTTCATGTAGTTTTATAGATTTAATAATCTTTATTATGTATGTCTTAATCTGCCAGCTTTACTAGAACAAATTTTCATGTAAAGCTAAACAAAGGAGTGAAAGGGATCAGATATTATAACTCAAACATGAATCTGGAAAAAAAAAGTCTATTTACCATGTTCTTAATCATTTCCATTTCATAATTTCTATTATAGTAAATATTCAGCATGATAAAATTTCCATGCTATGTTTCCCACTCTATTGGCACATGCTATTAATACAGGAAAAAATACTCTTTTAATTTTCATTATGTCAATTCCCAATCAGTTAGTATATCACTTAATTCTAATATTTATTGAACTTATCTATCCCTACTGTTATCTTAATTCCATGAAGAAAGGAATGTAATGTTTTGCTTCACTTATCTTCTATTGCCTTATTCAGAAATAATTGTGATAAGATAGTGCCAAATCAAAACAGCCAGAAATTTTTGGCTTCAACTTCCAACTTTTTCCTTTATGTTATTACATTAACACAACCATATGGAAATATATCATAAGATTTTAATGCAAATATTTCCCATTCTTTAGTACCAACAATAAAGACTAATTTTGTTATTATTTCAGGTGAAATTACTTCTAGTTCTATATCTTTAGCCTAGAACTTTAAATATTAATTAGTAATCACTTCTATGTGAAATAATTAAAGCTTCGTCAATAATTGAAGTTCTACTGTTTTGATAGGTGCATTTGTCCCCTCAAATTGAGAAAGTTCTAGAAATGTTCCCAAAAGTAAATGTTTCTAAAAAATGAGTCATAAATTTAGACTGTATACTACTATGAGCATATACTAGTATTATTTTTGTAATATCCTATTAATATTTTAAATCTAGTAGTACTTGGATATTTTAACATAAAATAAATTTCTGATAATGCTTTCTAAATATTTTTATACTTTATTAATTTTTTAAAAATATATTTTGAAATTTTATATTATCTTAAATGTTATATTATGTGAAACTGATTTATGTGATATTATATGAAATTAAACAGATGGCTGAGGGTACCTCCTTTCTTTTAATTTAGAAAAAGAGTCTCACCATGTTGCCCAGGCTGAGAGCAATGGCTATTAATAGGTATGATCACAAGGCCCTACAGACTCAAATTTCTGGGCTTAAGAGATCCTCCTACCTCAGCCTCCCAAGTAGCTGGGAACATAGGTGCTCATCATCTTTCCAGGCCTATTTTCCCTCTTTGATGTTTGCCAACTTTTTAAATTTAAAATAGAGTTTTAATAAAGCATGATCAACATCCTGATTAAATAATTTATGGAGCACTTTTCACCTTTTACTGAAAGAATTTTAGCAATTCTTAACTCTCAAAAACAATGATAAGATACTTAGAAATCTGATGAAATAATTCAGTTGTTTTTCATTCAAGAAATTTAAATAATTTGTTTTATTTTATATTAATTCTTGGACATTATCAAAATATATTCCACATTCTGAGTTTCACTCAGCATCAGAATGCAATCCAGAAGGCAGTTTATTATTTTATTTTGTATTATCTTTACTGTGCTCCCACAAATTCTAAAGATTCATGTTTATAACAGCAGTGTCTGTGGCTACCCAACTCTCAATAATATCAATAAATTCCTAAAATAGGAGTATGCATATTTCCAAGCAATTGCAATTACTTATCTAAAAGACAATTAAAAATGCTGGTTCTTCTAAAACAAAGAATACTTTTGAGAAAATGCATATCTGTATACCATGACATAGTTCTACCCATAAATAAACTGTAAATGTTTCAAATCTAATGATAAGTAGAGGAATATTTATCAATTGATATTCGTGAGCTAGGGGACTGGCAGGCTCTGCTTGTTAAGAATTCATAGGACCTAACCAAGGTCTCTGATAAAACAGGAGATGGTGGAAAGACCAACCAAAACCAGCGAGAGCTAAGATAGCCTCAAAAAATGACCTGAGGTTATCATCACTGTCATTACACCCCGTTTATAAAGTATTAGCACACTAAAAAAAAAAAACTCCTACCAGCACCATGACAGTTTAAAAATGCCTTCACAACTCCCAGAAGTTACTCTATATGGTTTAAAAGGGGGAGGAGTTCCTGGTTCTTGGAACTCCCCAGCCCTTTCCCAGAAACTTTATGAATAATCTTCCCTCCACTTAATGTAAAATTAAATATAGCTATAAAATTACTTTGGAAACTCACAAAGTACAACTGTTTCTCTGAGAAATAGCCTTGCTCTGCACATGGACCAATCTTCCTTCTATTTCTACTAGTTCAATAAACTTGCTTTTGCTTTGCTCTGTCAGCTCACTCTGGAATTCTTTCCATGAAAAACAAGAAGCCATTTAACCTTCAAGCTGGACCCCAGTTTTGGAGACCACTTTCTTGTTTCTGTGACATCTTATGACAGTGAAGTAACATGTTTGTTGCACTTTGAGTGTATCAATGATCTCAAGATTCACCACTTCCTGTGTCCATTGGCTTTGTTCATGTACCTTTGCAGTGCCATCCACTTTGCTCTGGGCTCCACTAACTGATTTGCTTGGGAAAATGGGATGTCAGTAAATGTGATGCAGGGAGAGGCCTGAAAAGTATGTGCGTGACTGGACATCTTCTTGTTCTTCTGCCTTCACTATGGGACATACGTGGGGCAAACTCCTATCAAGATGGCACATGTGGAACAGGGCTGAGTTACTACTCCACTTATCATAGCCAGTTCCAACCTCAACAGATGTGAGCTAGGCCAGCCAAGGTCATGAAAGATAACTAACTGGAATATAGCTGGCAGCAGCCACATGCATAAACCTACCTGAGACCAGCTGAGCTCAGAGGAAAAAGTCTAAATCCCATAAAACCCATGAGCTAAACAAATGACTTGGCTCTACACTACTGAGATTTTGTGGCCATTGAGAGCACGTGTAAGTTTTACATGCTAATTTCTTTAAATTTATTTTAATACTGATTGCATTGCCATATCAAAAATATCATAATATTTGTTAGCAATCAGTGAAAAAGTATTTCAAGTTTTCAAAAGGTAGCATCGCTAACATGGTATGGATTTGCTAAATATCAGCCCAACTAAGGAGTCTCACGATTTAGGGCTATGTGAAAGGGTCTTCTGTTACCTAGAGCCAAAGACAACATAATGATGTAATCTGTACTTTTGTTCTGTATACAATGTTGAATGATGGCAACATTTCCAAGGCCCACAAGTATGATGGCCAATACTTTGTATTTTCTTCACATCTGCTTGAGCCAGAAGCAAATTTTCCAATTTGAACATAATTATCTCATCTTCTGGCTTTCTGTTCTGATCCAAGAATGACTACATGACTTTTAACAATTTAGAATGGTCGTAATTGCTGAGATCAACAGCCAGCAGAGTTAGATGGTGTCGTACGATATAACTACGATATAACCAACTTAAGTTTTACAAATATGATAGTTATTAAATTAAAAACATTTCAGTAAGAGGCATTTTTCTAGAAAGTTGAAAATAAAAAGTCTGTGCTGTAATTCCTATACCTGTTAAGAGGAAATAAACATGACAAGTATTATAAGAAAATAATTAGGGGAAAATTCACCACAAAATATTACTTGTTCAACAAAATGACATAGAATTAATAACTATTTATTTGTAATGACAGAAAATGGATTTAAACTGTTGTACTTAAAAATTAAAACAAAACACTAATTATATTTAATCAAACTAACAAAGATTTATGATAGTAATAACTCTGCCTGATGAAGGCAGCAGGACCCTTAACAGGGCAACTGTTTACAGTGATTTGGAAAAAAACTTATCAATAAGAATTACAAACTTAAAGTGTTTATTCTTTTTGTCCAAATAAATTCCATCACTTAGTTTTGCTGTGAAATATAAGTCTAAAACTCAGGTAAAATGACAACCTGTGCACCTGTTTCAGACGCCGTTCAAGAAGGCAGCTTTGCTACTTCAGTTAGCTGACAAACATTTGGAGTGACAAGGGCAAAGGGGTTATGTGCCTCTACCTGGAAGGATTCCAAACATCGGAGCGGAAACTGCAAGGATTCTCAACTAGGCTTGGCACTGGTACAACTGTCATTTCTCTTGCATCTTATTGGTGAAAGCAAGTCACAAGTTCCGATTCAAGTAGTGGACAAAAAAGACTTCACTTCCTAAAGGAAGAAGTGGCAAAATGACATTGCAAAGGGGCACAGTTGTGGGAGGTGTAGAGAACCATGCCCAATTTTGCAAACTACCATAAAGATTCTGACATTGCTTTCTAAGGAATTATCTTACATGTGAGGGCTGGGGAGATTCGATGCAAAAAGTTGGTACTAAAATTAGGGAAAATAGCTTTTCTACCTCTTCAGGAAAATCACCATATATACAATTATTAAAAGTTTACCTCATGGAATAATACAGATATAATATTTAAAATATGAAGCATACACACATGTGTTATAAATTTGAAAAACAAAATAGAAACATTATATGTTTCATTTTATGAAAAAAGATTACAGCTGAATCAAACATTATGAAAGGAAATACAGCAAAATGTGCACATCAAAATGTGTTTGTGTAGCAGGATTATTTGCCTAAATCAGCTTGCTTTTCTGAATTTTGTATTTCTGTATATTGTACATGGAGAGCTCCCATAATACTGGACATAACTTGATTAAGTGATAGTACCCATCACCTATTACTTATTCTTTTAGAAAAAATTTGCAAGACAATACATGAAAATAACATTACCCTTTAGAGTGGGAGAGAAATGTTTTCAATTTCCTTTGCAAGTAGAAAGTGACCTAAAACACCTGAAACACCAAACCCATCATGAAGCCAAAGCATCCAGAGAGAATGTGGGCAGAAAGGCAGAGAACTTACGTAAAAAAAGCCACACTACTGATT
This sequence comes from Arctocebus calabarensis, assembly GCA_963573935.1. Classification (NCBI taxonomy): domain Eukaryota; kingdom Metazoa; phylum Chordata; class Mammalia; order Primates; family Lorisidae; genus Arctocebus; species Arctocebus calabarensis. The sequence goes on from CAUYON010196521.1 coordinate 25,904, forward strand.
GCACACATAAACAGCACCTCATAGCTATTAGCTGGTCAAAACTTGGTTTTTCAAGCTCTAATTTAAGGCAATGCATGAGCAAAAACTAAGAAAATTTTGTCATCAGTAACTAGGGTCCTGAAGTCAAAATCACTCAATTGGCCCAGACCACATCATGCAGATTGGTAGTGGGGGAAGGGTTAGAGAGGCAGAAGAGTAAGCCTTCAGCTAATCCAGTTAAGAATTACAAGCTATCTAGTGGGGATAACATGAAAATTCTTTCTATATGCTTAATAGCTTGCAGAATACAATTGTAGGTAAATATAGGTAAATAGCATATACAGCCTACTTGTAAGTATAGTACAAAATCAACAAGCTTGGAACTTGTGAGGATGTAGGTTTTGGGGATAGCATAGCATTGCTCGTGTATGCCCACTATGGTAAATAAATGGACTCCCAGCATTTTTTTCCTCTTCTCTAATCTACTAGTTCTGTCATGTTCAGAATGATGGAGAAAATGGTTTTTCAAGATCCTTTCTAGCATGAAATTTAGACAATTTGATGATTCAATGTTAAACAGTGGGCTCGCTAAACATGGGGTCATACAGGGACAATTCACTTACTCCCTAGCTTGCTTAAATAAACATTGAGGCAGGCCCTTCTTCCTTAGGGACCTTTTTTCATTTGGAGAAAGGTTGTTAGCCATTTTTTTCCATAGTTATCTCTGCAGTAGCTCTCCCTCATTGGTTTCCCCTTTAGACCCCAGACCATAAGGTGACAGACCCACCTTTCTCAAATGTATTTTTCTATACATGGCATTGATTTTGATCTTCTACCATTTCAGAGAACTGTAGCTATTGTCACAAAACCATATTACATTTGTGAGTTACTGAAGTGTGTATCCACTTACAGTTTCTTTTTAGGCCTTTGAAAAGGATTGGGCCAAATTTTGAAGACACATAGAATAATATTTTCTCCTAAGGCATAGTATTGCAAAGAGCAGTTTGCATTTTATTTCTCTAGATGAATTTTATCTATGGAAAAAAATTTAGGAAGCAGTACAAGGAAAAATAATAAAGCTCTTCATAATTCATAGATACAAAAAACAAACTAAAAATCTTTCTAGGAAAGGAAAATAATTAAGAGAAACCAGTATTAAAACATAAATCATGATAGAGAATATGTAGAGAGATATTAAATAAAAATGAACAAAAATAAAGAGCAAGAAAATTGTTTCTGTTTCTTGATGTTTTGATTATATCCAGTCTTATAATAGTTTATGCTATAGAGAACTTTATAATTGACTTGTTTTTTTCAGACAAAGCATCTTTAGTTGTTTAGCACTTTTTTGAGGTATTTAAAGACATTACCTTGATAAATTACACTATTTCTTTTTTTAAATGGCCAATTTATTTTCTTCCTGCTGAAATAAATAAGATTGAAATAAATATTGACCTTTTCTTAAAAAAAAAAGTTAACTGATTATCAGCTCTAAGTGAATTCTCACAAGAAAAAATTTTTGTTTCTGATTAAATATAGGCATAAGAAGAAGCAGTCATTTAAAGTTTATTAATTATATGAAGAACATAATATTGAGTACTAAAACAACTTAAAATTAGTTTGGCAAATTTTAACAATCTTTCCAGCTAGCCTTATAGACACTATGTTTAGGAGAGAAAAATCACATTCTGATGATATAATTGAAATAGAACAAAGGCATACTACATTCTTGCTTTTACTGAGCAACCCCAAATTGTTAAGATATCATATGATTCAAGTTAGGCAATTTACAGCTTTTATCTGTGTCATAGATCATAGCACAAGTATATTTTCTTTGTCATATAATTGATTCAAAACCAAAAGAAAAAAATTAGACCTTTCCATTAATAAGCCAGATATTATGGCAGTCTTTAATGAACATAATCTCATGTATTTTATCAGAAGTAAAACTTGTCAACACAGTTTGTAGATGATTAATATAAAATTTTATAGTGGAGATTTTAATTTGTAGTCTTCATCAGAATGATGAAAGATAATATTTCATTTAATCTTCTATACAAACCAAACCTTCTTTGTAAACTACCTGATGTTTTTGTCTTACAGATTATAGGAGTTCTTCTTTCATGTTAACTTGGCCAGTCTAATGATATCAAGGTGATTGCCTAGTGGCAATGAATTTCCCAAGAGTCTCTCGAGCTTCTAATATCTGGATGTCCGTATTTCTAGCAATACCTGAGAAATTTTCCTTAAGTGTTCCCTCAAATAGGTTCTCAGCTTTGTGTATTGGGAGGTCTATGATTCATCTGTTAAGCCTCTTTACATAATCCCATATACTTACAGGTTTTGTTCCTCTTATTTCTCTATTCTTTTTTTTCTTTTTTTGACTGGTTTGTTTAGGTAAAAGGTTTTATCTTCCAGCTCTGAGATTCTTTCTTCTGCCTGAACCAGCCTATTTGTAAGGTTTTCCGCTGTGTTTCATATTTCCTTGAATAAATTTTTCATTTCCAGAAATCCTGCTTGATTTTTTTTTAATAATTTGATTTCTTTAGTGAATTTTTCCCTGCTTTTTATATTGCTTTTATGGTTTCTTTGTGTTGGATTTTTATTTTCTTCAGTATTTTATTGACCTTCCTTACAATCCATACTTGAAATTGTTCATCAGTCATTTCAATTTTTTTTGTGTGTGTATGGTTGATTTCCAATGGAACAAAGTTGTTTTCTTTGGGGGAGGGTATCCTTTCCCTCTGAATTTTCATGTTTCTGCTGTTTTTTTCTTATTTCTTCTCATCTGGAGCATGTGTTACTTCTTATTTTTATATTTCTTCTCTTTAGATAATGGTTTGCCCAGTTTAATCTCTGAAACAGTTAAGTGGTGCTTATGGGGAAAAGTCAATTCTACCCTGTATGATTGAGTTTGTAAATGCTGAAAGGGCTACACAAACTAACTTGTCTATCAGTAGGTGGTGCTCACTAGAAGGAACAAGCTACAATGCTAAATCTACTTACTTTATGTGTTTATGTCAGTCACAGATGCAGGAAAGAACATATGAAAGAGAGAAATAAGAATAAAAATGTTAGGAAGACATTGGATCACTGGAAATCTATGATGTCATGTGAAAAAAGTATGAGACATTGGGGAGGCATTAAAGGATTTTAAGTAGAAGAGGAAAATGATTTATTTATATTCCACTAAACTCACTCAGAAAGCCATGAGGATGATGGAACAGAAAACAATGATTCTCAAATAGGGAAAGTTCTGTGAGATATAAGAAATGTTAAGCTAGTAGCTGAAGAAATGGATCCTGGATCCAAACATTGGGTGAATAATAATAGTAGACTTGACTCAATGATTATTGATTCATTCTGAGAGGTAGGAGAGAGAAGTAGAGCATTGTTCACCCAGCTATTTGGAAATGCTTGCTGAAATAAAAAATACAGAAGTCAGAAAAAAATGTCAGGAAGGAGGGTTGAGAAAAACAGTTCAGTTGGGCAAGGCAAGATTGTATGGGCCTGTAAGTAGCCAGGTGGAAACATCAGTAAGTTTGAACGTCATAGAGAAGCTGAGGATGAAAACATAGATTTCATGATTCTGATTGATTGATAAACCCATGGGAGAGAATGATATTGGTCAGGATGGTTATATAATTGGGAACCCATCCAAGAACAATAGCCTGAATGATAGTAATATTTGGAGAGCAGGTTTAAAAAATCAGAGACAGAGAAAAGAAGAGAATCTACTAGAAAAGTCTTGAAAGGAACAGTCAGAGGGGTAAGAAGAGGCACAGGGGAGAGTGATGTTCTAGAAGTCACAAATAAAGGGTAAAAAAGAGAAGAATATTCAACACTGTCAAAAACATAGGCCAAACAGATAAGGCCTCAATGGAGTTCAATGGATCAATCTTCCATGTTTTCACAACATAAAGTTTTCTGATATATTAAGTGTCTTGCTAATTATTCAGGCAAAAATGCTTTTATTTCCATTTCAAAGAATAGTAGATAATATTTTCCCACAGTATTAAACTTGCTTTGACTAATCATTATTCTCTTTCTGACAATCTTTAATAGGAACAGAAATCCAAATACTTCATTTTTTAGTATGGATTTTAAAAATTCATTTGCTTACCATGTATTAGACACTCAAAATAACGAAATATTCATTATGGCCTTGCTTACCCAAATACCAGTTATGAGTGGAAACTACAGGACAAATGTCACAAAGCATTCCACAGGCTTGTTGGGATGAAAGCCAAGGAACCTAGCAGTGAGGGGTAAGAAGAGGTGATGCAGAGAAGCAGAACAAGGGCTTCGCCAAGGGTCATGCTAGGCAGAGAGAGTGGAACAGAAATGCCAAGTACGAAGACCACTCAGCCCAAAGCAAGTTGCAGAAGGACCCAGAATGCCTGTTCTACTCCTGAGGAGATTCCATTTCTAGGTCCTAAGATTCCTTTTAATAAACTTCTAAATATTAAGGGAATACAAATGACTTTAGCCAGGACTATAAATGTACCCATCACTCAAATAGTGTTCATTGTAACCACTGTGTGGGTTTTTGCCCCTCCCTTCTTCCCCACCCCCCCGCTTGATTTCCAATGACTTTTACTTCCTTCTGTGCATGTGTGCCAATGAGTCAGTGCCAGTTCATTAAAGAGTACACGTGGTGTTTGATTTTTCACTAACAACTCTTATAAGAATTTCTCTTTTACTTTAAGCTAGCTTAAATGAATCTATTCCTGGCAAACAGAGATAAAAGCCATCTTAAAAGTTGATGGACAGGGACGATAACGTCTAGCTCAAGAAAGAAATAAGAAATAAGTTATTCATAAATAACTAAATAAATAAACTGTTCAGAGAAGATAGCATTTGAGGTAAGCCTTAGATATAATCCATCTGACATGTTGGTTGTGTCAATATGTCTGTCTTTAAGATGGAAATTTGAGAGTCCTGACGGCAGGCCTATGCTCTCCAATTTAAAGTATATTTTATACTTATAAGCTTGATGAATACTTCTACATAAAATAAAAGATATGGAAGCATGAAAAATTATCACAAAAATGCTTACTTCAGTATACCCTAATATGAAAATAAATGGTTTGGTAATAAAAACAATTTTTAAAATTACTAGCAAAGCTATCTTCCAATACTTCTTCAATGTTATAGTAAATAAACCACTTTATATAAGAAATCCATCAACATCTGGGCCTGCTTACACCAGTAATCCTAGCACTCTAGGAGGCTAAGCCAGGTAAATCCACTGAGCTCAGGAGTTCAAGACCACCTCAATAAGTGTGAGACCCCTGTCTATACTGAAAATAGAAAACAGTAGCTGGGTGTTGTGGCACATGACTGTAGTCCTAGCTACTGAAGATGCTGAGGGAGGAGGAGGATCACTTGAATGTAGGAGTTTGAGGTTGCTGTGAGCTGAGCTGATGTCGTGGCACTCTAGCCTGAACAACAGAGGGAGACTCTATCTCAAAAAAAAAAAAGTATGAAAGAACTCCACCAGCATCTAACATCTACCTAAGTGTTATACCAACATTTTCCACTGAACATAGTAAGAAAAAAAATAGCCCCCAAGCTTTTTAAAACATATATAGTATATGATTAATGTCATACCCTTTGTCCTAGATTTTACAACTAACCACATAAACAAAATGTCCTTAGTCTCACTAAGCCAATTTAATTTTTTAGATTTTATAGATTTTTAAGGTTATATGCGACTACTAGAAAAATTTCAAAAGCTAAGCAAAATAACTGTGTAAACAGGAGATTTCTAATGAAACACCTGAAGTGCTTGCCCAGTAAAGGTGATACTAGGGGAGACAATAGGAATATCTCACAAAGGACTCTGAATATATTGTGTCTCATTCAGTAAGCAAAAGTATTTTATGTTTCATCATAATGCCTTAGCCAAAAACATCATCCTCAAATATCATGGCATAAAGGAGAAGTGGTATTGGTTTAATTCAAATCTGATTTATATATCATCAGGAACAGATAAACCTACATAATATACAACATATGTTGCCCTTAACCAAGCATGTGGATTCTGTTATGTGAAAAGTAAGTGTTCAAGTAACAAAATTAATATTAATGTGTTCTACAAAATCGAAGTCTGGAGCAACTTTTGGTGGAGCTGAATAATCACAGAACTTACGATAGGTAAAGCCCATTTATTTTACATAAAGAATAGAAACCTAGTAGTCTTCATCTTCAGTACTGAATTCCACAGTAATCTCCAAAACCCAGTTTCACATTATTTACACGGAAATTCCCTCTGTGAGAAAAGGAAGTTACATAAAAACTTCAATCACACTGTTTGACAAGAAGACTGGAATTATGTAGTAGATAACCACCATTGCTACAAAATTCTCCCAAACCAACTATGTTCTAGTTGCTTTATTTCCTTTTCAAATATTCGACTACAAAGGTCACGATAGGTAATAATAAACCAGGAAAGAAATTTTGTGTACAGACAAGAGGCAGGGTAGTGTGTCCCATTTTACCCAGGCCTTTGCTACTGGAGATGTATTTGTGAGCATTTAGGAATCTTGAAAATTAAAAATTAATGTCTAAAAATGATACTGTAATTACCTGAAATCTCATATTCTGATCTTACATTTGATGTTTGGAATCACATTTACTCATACACTCATACGTCATATGCACTTTTTAAAATAATGCAATCCTCCTGCCTCTTCTTGGATCTGCTGTTCTATATCTCATTCTGTCTCCTATAACAAATAACAGTTGTCATGCCTGTAGACAGAGCATGAAAGTTTTCTTTCACTTTCTACAATGGGCTTACAACCATGCTGCTTAGAAGGAGGTGTTCCCTTGTTGATATCTCTCTGAAAAAGTCGTTTACTATTACTGTGTACTTACATCTTTAAAAAATCATAGAATGAACCACCTTGGGCTTCTCTGTAGTTCTATCAGAGCTTCCAAATGCTTTGCTATGCTCTGACTATTTATGTCCTCTCCAAATTCACACGTTGAAACCTTATCACCAGTGTGATGGTATTAGAAGTGGGGTCTTAGGGTGATCATTAGAGTATGGAGGAAGAACCCCCATAAATGGGATTATGCCTTTTAAAAGAGGCCCAGAAGGTAGCCTGGCCTCTTCCACTGTGTGAAGAAGTAGTGGGAAGCTGCTATCTCTGATTCAGCAAACAGGCCCTCACCAGACATGAAATCTGCCCGTCCTTTGATTGGACTTCCCAGCCTCCAAAACTGTGAGAAATTTCTGTTGTTTATAAGACATCTTATTAGTTTAGCTGAAATGGCCTCAGACAGATACACCAAGGCTTTCTCCTTCACCAAACCACACAGATCCTCTATCTCAGCGATTTAACATTCTATACTTTTTTTTACCTCAAATAAGCACGAGTAGAATAAAAATGTAATCTGAGAAATGACATAAAGTCTCCTATGTTTAGTTATTATCAAAAAGTGGGCACTAGCCTAAAAGGCATTATTTTAAATAATTCCATAATACCAAATGACTGTTTTCAGTGTGGTTTGTTCAAGATTTTTAAAACCTAAAATATCATTCACTTCTGAGGCCCTATGTCAAAAGCCCAGTTATTGATGATGATGCCATTCATTGTTCAAGATAACTTGTTTCTTCTAATACAAAACATGCTCTTGTTAGGTTAGGCAGATACTTAAGACATGCTCAGGTGGATGCAGTTAGGCAATTTTGGACTAGCTTGGGTCAGGCTGATGTGGGCTATTATGGGAAAACAGCTCATTGAGACCTTGCAGGTGGGTTCTCTAAGAAAGAGCTAATCAATGTCCCAGGCACTTTCTGACATGGACTAATAGATGTGATCATACTGAATCAGGTTTTGGGAACATCCTGATTCAGACCCTAGGAAGCTTCTAAGAAGAAACTGATACCCCTCAAAAGTTGTGTATGAAATCTAATCACTGTGCTCTCTATGCTGCCTACAGTTGCTAGGATGGGGCCCCGCTTGATGAACAAGCTATTAACGTTAAAAAAAAAAAAAAAAAAAAACTTCAAAATCAAAATAAAAAAAATTAAAAAAAATTAAAACTTCCTTTACCTGCTAAAACTTGCTATCTTCAATTATATCAGTGACTACCTTAGCCATCATGGCACTGCTCAAACACTTTCTGTAAAATAGTTTACAGGAATAAAGAAAAATGTGAGGAAATAAAGACAGCTTGTGATCCATTACCCAGATATTACCATTGTTGATTTTTTGGCTTAAAAACTTTTATAGTACATTAGAAAGGTGAGGAAATATTTGTATCACTAACTATTTTCACTTACTAACAAATATATCACGAGTTTTTTTCACCACTAATAAGTACATTTGCACATAATTTTAAATGATTTCACAGTATTTCATCATTGGCTTGTCGCACAATTTAAATCGGCAATTAGGATGTTTCCTGTTTTCCCCTATTGATGAGAATGTCGTGATGATTGTAGCTGAAAACACATCTCGGTGCACAAGCCACATCATTTTCTTTGGAAGCTTTTTTAGAAGCTGAAATTTCTGAGTCTAAGAGTAAGCACATTTTAAAATCTAAACAATATTGTCCAACTTTCAGTTAATGGTAGATGGGTATACCCTTGCCTTAGCTCCCATTCATTTTTCATAGAGTCAACCAACCTTGATTACATGCTCTCATCACACGGGGGTGTGTACTTGATGCTGGATAAGGGAGTGTATGCGGAAGACTAAATCCTGGTCCCAGCCAACTCCTCTCAGAGCTCACAGCTTACACTCTAAGTATTGAAGTAAGATTTATAACATACAGGTTTGGCTGCTGTAGTCTCAGCTCAGTCACCCTCTAGTTCTGTGACCTTGAACAAATCTCTAAGATTTAGTTTTCTCATTGTCATAACAAGGATAAAATAAACTTTAGGATTTCAACAGGAAAGGCCTGAACTAAGTGAAGAGTCCTATAAAGCATGTAGTGAGGGGCCACACAAACAGTGAAGTCCTCACTAAACGTCATTACCACTAACACCATTACCACCTCTACTGAAAATCCTGCCACGGAAGAGACAGAAAGAGACATTCTTTCTTGACAATCCCTTTCATAATCAGAAATATTTTTTCAGTGTTCTGCTAAATTTCTTCAATGCCCTTCAGAAACATCTGGCCATGTAAACATCTCTTTTGTAGCAAAGAAATTAAAATGTCTCTAATTTTTTTTCTAGTTTATGTTTAGTGATTCTTCATTTATTTTTATAAAAATGCCATAAGCTCTTAAAGATGTCTCACCATGCTGCACTTGGCTTTGAGCAGCTCAAGAAGTTATTATGAACTGAGTTCCTAAAGCAATCTGAAATACATTTTTAAAACATTCCTGCAAAATGAGCGATTAGCACACATGTCATTATCTAGGGGCAGAAAGAACAAACTGTGTTCAGTGGAATCAAGTAAATTACTGGTGTAGAGTTCCGAAGTAAATAAACATCTTTTCACTACTTTAATTTTAGCATTTCTCATTTATGTAAATATCTAAAAAGTCGTAAGAGATTATTCTGAGCCTCTCAAGTAATTTATTAAACCAAATCATATTTGTCTATTAATTGTTCCAAAAATTGCTATGGTCCTCAGCACAGTTGGCTTTTGGTATTCTCATCTGAATGTTGATATTATTTCTAAATAAAAATAAGCATGCCAATTTTTGCTTATCTTTGTTAGTGAAACAGGAAGATTGGACTGGGGGAGATAGAGGGAGAAAAGTTTAAGTTGTTTTTATGCCTTTACTATTTAGATTAATCAGCTAAAATGTTCTATTTAGGTTTGGGAGCACAAACGAAATAGCCCTCCAGGTGAAACTATCTCAATCATTTAAAAATTATAAAGTTTTTTCTCATTAAACATGTAAAGATGCAAAATAATCATCTGCCCAAAATGTTCAAATAAGCAGCAGTGATGAATCTAATAAACATGAACACCAACTTCTTGAAAATTGGTCCTTCCAGCCATCTGATTGCCTTCCCTTTTACCCCTTTGTCTGGTTCACCTGAAATTAGCTCTATGGAATCTTTCTGTTTGAGGCCCACCATCACTTGTCTTTATCAATTGTTTCAAGTTTTAAGGTCAAAAGTGTTGGTGGAATACTTGTCCCAAATTCCAAAATAAGATTGCTTTGGTTTTCAATGATTTGTGGACTCTGTGGATTATTAAACTTTATTACTATAGCTAAGAAATTCATTTAAATTATCTCAACAAAGGGTAATCTTCAATGCAATATTACGGTAGTTCCTCCTTATGCTAGAAGGATATGTTCTAAGACCTGCCCACCTCCCCATGGATGCCTGAGACCACAGATCCTACCAAACCTTATACACATATGGATTATCTTTTCTAAATCTGATAACTAAAACAGCTCAGATAGTGAGTAATGAGTGGGCAGCCTTTACAGCCTGGATGTGCCACACAAAGGTATGATTCGTGTCCTGCTACACAGAATGGGAGAGCAAGAGATTTCATCATTTTACACAGGACCATGTGAAATTTAAATTTATGAATTGTTTATTTCTGGAATTTTCCACTTAATATTTTCAGACCACAGTTGACCAGGGGTAACTGAAATCCCAGTAAGTGAAACCATGGATAAGGTGGAACTACTGTGTTTTATTAAGAATTTGTGGGATGTGATGAAAATGCCATAAGAAAGATGCTACTTCATTAGGAAATACACACAAATGACTTGCAGTTAATGTCATTTAGGCAATAAATGTAATGAGGTTTTTGTGCTGCTGTAAGGATTATTAGCTTGAATATTGGGTTTTTAAAGCTATTTACAAGTTCAGGTTGCTAAATAGTAATACAAACCCACTCCTAAACATGAATGATACTCATTTTTCTCCCCCATGTGAAGTACACTTTCAAAAGCCTCTTTGACCAGAAGAGAACCACATTATCCAATTGTAATAAGCACTCTTTTCTCAGAAATGAAACATCAACCTTGCAAATGCTGTATCAATAAATTCACTATTGCATGTATTTTGAAGGCTAGAGAGCTCTAGCTTAGTGAAGGGGAAAATTTATTTTCTCTAAGTGTCATATAGTCCTGAAGTGACTTCAAAGTCAGACCCATTTCCAGTCCTGTAAGATGTAAAATGCAGTCCTCATGTCAAGTGGATTTTCAAGTGGGTTATTTATTTCCATCTGTCTTATATTTATGGACAGGTTGAGTGCAAGATCTGAGTCTGCTTGAGAGAGAGATAAAAAGACTATTCTCTGAAGAAAAAACCTTGGGGGATGTCTACCGTTTACTATTCTGGCAGTTTTGTGTGCATATTTTAATTTGCAAACATGAAATTTGACAAACTCCACATTGTTATACAGCATAGTTAGAAAGGATAGTTTATGGAAACAAAATTGAGTGTGTGTACATTTTCTAAGAAATACATTGAAGTATGCTTTTAAATACCTAATTTTCTTTTCTTTGTTCTAATAAAACTAAGTTACAGTTTCCTATGTTTTCCTTCAGTGGACACTTCTTTTTCTAGCATCCTTATTTGTCTTTTCTATAAAACTCCAATCTTCATTGAAGTTTGTCCTAATAAATAAACAGAAAAATGAACATTCTGGTATGGTTACATCTTGGAGAGAGGTTCTTGATTCATTACCACACATGAACCCTGCACATAATTTATGTTACTTGCAGATTTCTGTCCTTAGAACCTTTTTAATTAGCAAATGCTTTATTTCCCCTAATGTAAACACTGCTGTTTATTCAGAGTCTTATGAAATATTTAACAAGTTACTGTGTTGTCCTTAGGTAAAAATAAATGAACTTAGAAAATGAGATCATCTTAATTAAATCAGATTTAATTTAGATTTCTAATTGTAGATTTCTATCTGTCTGTAATTATAGAAGAAAACAATATCGTGTACTAAAAAGAAAATACATACAGCATGAATTAGTCTTTTGAGGTAGTTAATGTTAAAAAATGGGATGAATTTAGAATGAAAAAATGTACCCCTTCTGACTTAGGGAACAATTATTGAGGGTCTGAAATATAGTTTTAGTAGATCAGAATTTACTGATTAGGAACTCTCAGCTTCCCTAGTGTGAACCTATTTTAAACAGTCTTTATTCTCCACAGCTTTTACTTTTTTATTTAACTGATCTACCCCACCATTCAGCTGGAACGAATTCCACATGAGCTTTTCAAATATGAAACCTACTGTCAAGTTCATTTCAATAGTCACTAAGTCTAAATCTTAATGGCTAGGTACAACCAAAAATTCTCTTCTTTCACATGATATATGTCTTCTTTGGGTCAATAAACTTTCTCCACTTCATGGTGTTTTGGGGACCCAGGTTGAGGTAGAATTTGCTAGAACCTTACCCACCCATAGATTCGGCATTTGCCAAAGCAAGGGAAGAGCTGAGGGGACTCACAGCTGCTCTTAAGAGAAGCACTATATTTCTGTTCACTACTCATTGGCAAATTATGTCCCTGACACACTTCAAGGAATGCTGGAAATTTTTCAGGAAAAAGAAGAAGAATCATTACGGTAAAGACTAGTAATCTATCTCGAGTCACTAAATTTCCAGTTCACCTTCCTCTCAGTGACACATTCTCAGCGCGTGCACATGGGAGGCAGCCTGAAGCCCATTTACTCAGTGCCCGAGTCTCACGATTCACAGCCTGAGTGAAGTCCAGTGATCCCTATGGAGCCCAGAGGTTGTTTCTGTTGGTCTAGACACCTATGAAGTTAAAAGCCAATTACATTCCCCTAGACACACACACACACACACACACACACACACGCACGCACGCACGCACGCACGATTAATGAAGGTGGGAGAACCAAGATAATTACCATAACCCTGCTTTTAGAAGGAGACTGAGCCGTGCACCCAAACCCAGGTAAATGCTGGCGTCTTTGCTGAGCACACAGAGAGAAGTCCCCTACCTGCATGTGGCTGTGTCTTCTGTTTCCACCGAGCACAGCTCCTTTCTTTCTGTTCCCTTCTTTGAGTGTGTCTGGGGGTAAGTCTCCTCGAGACCGCGTAGATTTGTCAGCCTTCTTGCAGAAACTGCATGCCCAAAGGCCATTTTCACGCTCACTCAAAGGCTCTTTAGTCCAGGCTCATGGTTCCCTTGGCGGTGCCTTCTCACAGATACTTAGGAGGTTTCATCTCTATTTGTTTCCAGTCGTTTCCACCTGCCAGTGGCCACGCCATAACTTCAAATACCTACTTTTCAAATCTTCTGAAAGCTCTTTGTTTCCTTAACACCAAGTTGCTTTCTCTCTATTTGACGGGGGGGGGGGGGGGCCACCCGAAGCTTTATAACAGATGGGAAGGGTTAAGGTCTTTAATCCACCTTTGTCAAGCAAAAGGTTTTATTAACATTACT
>CAUYON010196524.1:0-29618 GCA_963573935.1 Arctocebus calabarensis
CTGCAGTAAACTGCAGTGCAAGTGTCCTTATGATAAACGGATTTTTTTTTTTCCTAATGAGTAGATTCCTAGTAATGAGATTGCAGGATCAAATGGGAGTTCTAGTTTGAGTTCTTTGAAGATTCTCCATACTTCCTTCCAATATTCTAAACATGTTTATTATTATTGTATCTGTTACAATGATCTGTGACCAGAGATCTCTGAAGGTAGTATTGCAATTGGTCTGGGTGCCATAAACCACTCCCATATACAAGACTAAACTTAACCAATAATGTGTATGTGTTCTGACTGTCTCATTGACTGGCCATTCCCCACTTCTCTCCCTCTCCTCAGGCCTTACTGTTTTTTGAAACACAATAATACTGAAAGTAGGCCAATTAATAACCCCCCAACCTGTTCAAGTAAAAGGAAGAATTCCATGTCTCACTTTCAATCAAAAGCTAGGCATGATTAATCTTAGTGAGGAAAGACAGCATAGGCTGGAGGCGAGGCTCCTCATGCCAAATCGGAAGCCAGGTTGTGAAAGCAAAGGAAACGCTCCCGGAGAAAAATGAACATGCTACTTCAGTGGAAATACGAATGATAAAAAAGTGAAATAATATGGGGGAATGTCTGAGTGGTCTGGATAGAAGTGTAAACCAGTCACAACATTCCCCTAACCTAAAGCCCAATCTTGAGGAAGGTCCTAACTCTATTCAATTCCATGAAGGCTGAGGGAGGTAAGAAAGTTGCAGAGAAAATTTTTGAAGCCAGCAGAGATTGGTTAATGAGGTTCAAGGAAAGACATCATCTTTGTAACATAAAAGGCCAAAGGGAAGCAGCAAGTGTTCATAAAGAAGCTACAGCAAGCTATCCAGAAGATCTGGCCGAGATCAGTGAATGTAAAACAGATGCCAATTGGAAGAAGATGCCACGTAGGGCTTTGCAGATAGAGAGAAGTCAAAGGACAGGCTGACTCTCTTGTTAGGAGCCCATGAAGCTGGTGACTGTAAGATGAAGTCAGTGCTCATTTACCATTCCAGAAATCCTAAGGCCCTAAAGAATGATGCTACGTCTACTTTCCCTGTGCTCTATAAATGGAACAAAGCCTGAATGACAGCACATCTGTTTATAGCATGGTACACTGAGTATTTAAACCTACTGTTGAGAATTACTGCTCAGAAAAAAATATATCCCTTTCAAAATATTACTGCTGATTGACAATGTACCTGGTGCTCAGAAGCTGTGATGGAGATGAACAAGGAGATCAATGTTATTGCTCATGCCTGCTAACACAACATCCATTCTTTACTACATGAATCAGGGAGTCGTTTTGACTTTTAGGTCTTATTAGTTAAGAAATACATTTTATAATACTGTAGCTGCCATAGGTAGCAATTCTTCTGATGGATATGTGCAGTGTAACCTGAAAAGCTTCTGGAAAATATTCACCATTCTAGATGCCACTAGGAACATTCATGATTTATGGGAGAAGGTCAAAATATTATCATTAGCATGAGTTTGGAAGAAGTTGATTCCAACCCCCACAGATAACTAACTTTGAGAGGCTCCAGACTTCAGTGAAAGAAGTCACTGTAGTTGGGGTAGCAAGACGTGCTTGAATGAAATAGCAAGAAAACTAGAATTAGAAGTAAAGTCTTATAATGTGATTGAATTGCTACAATAATTCGATAAAACTTGAATGGATGAGGGGTTGCTTCTTACACATGAGCAAAGAAAGTGTGTGGTTGAGATGGAATCTACTCGTGGAGAAGATTCTGTGAACATCATTAAAATGGCAACAAAGAAGTTAGAATACTACAAAAACCTAGTTGTTAAAGGAGCTGCATGGGCTTTGAGAGAACCAAGTTTAAGTTCTAAAGAAGTTCTACTGTGGATAAATGCTAACCAATAGCATTGCATGTTAAAAAGAAATCGTTTCTAAAAGGAAGAGTCAATTAATGTGAAAAACATCATTGTGTCTCATTATAATAAATTGCTACAGCCACCCCACCCTTCAGCAACCACCTGCATGATCAGCCAGCAGCCATCTATACTGTGGCAAGACCCACCACTAACAGAAAGATTACGACTCAGAGAAGGCTCAGATAATTATTAACATCTTTTAGTAGTGAATTATTTTTTAATTAAGATGTACTTTTATTTAGACATAATGCTACTTCCTACTTAATAGATTACAGTGGAGCATAAACATAACTTGCATATGCACAGGGAAATCAAAAAAATTTATGTGACTTGCTTTCTTATGATATTTGTTTTATTGCAATGATCTAAAACCAAATGTACAATGTCTCCAAAGGATTCCTGTATTTCCTTTCGATTATTTCACAGACTTTTCATCAGTCTACATTACCCATCTATTCCTGAATCTTGACTATTTTATCCATTAGAGCCCTCGTATGAAACAACTATATTAGTCATAGTTGTTTTAAATTTTCTCTCTGATAATTTCGATAGTTATATTTGAACCTGGTTCTGTGTTTTTTTCTTGTTTTTTTTGACATAACTTGTAATTTTTTGTTGAATTTGGACATGCTATAATGGGGAATAAGAAGTAAAGTAAATAGGCCTTTAGTGCGAGCGTGTATGTTTACCTGGTTAGTATTCAAGCTGTGTTTATGTTTATGACAACTGTAGGTACCAGAGGCTTCAGATGCTTCTCATGTCCTTGTTTTTTGTCTTCTCTTTTGGCTTTGGGGCTTTCATGCACACTGCTTTGGGAGGGAGTCTGTAGCCACAGCTCTCTGAGCTGCAGTCCTCTGCCATTAAACTGGACCCTGGCAGTGTGGCCAGGGGGTAGGAGGAGGAGTTTCTGTGCTCTGATTAGCTCCGTTGCCCAGAGTCTTAGTGCTGTGGCCCACACACTGCTTCCTGTCCCTCTGCCGGTAGCATAAGGTTGCCCTGGTCACCTCTTCCTTGCCCTGACTGCTGTGTTACCAACCTATAATCCTGAAGCTGTTTCTCCTGTCTACTATGTTTTTATTTTTCTTTCTCTTTAAATGAGACAGAAAGGCTTGGCATGGGGTGGAACAGGCAGTTATTTTCTTCCCCCAGCTAGGATAAAGCTTCAGAATTGTGCTATGGCTGTGTCCTATCCCTTGGAGAAAGGAGAAGATCCTTTACAGAGAAGGCCCTGTGGTGTAGTTCACAATCTTCCTCAGACATTCCCTGTAAGTAGCTGGGGAGCTCCTGGGAAAACGTAGGAAAATGTGGGGTCCTCCTTAAGACTGGATCCTCAATAGTTTATCATTTTCACCCTCATCTCCACTCAGCAATTTGTCAAAATTTCCATTTAAACGTTCTCACAACAGCTTTATTCTAGAGAAGATCTCAGTTTCAGAGAAAAGCTCATCTCTTGGATATTCCCTCCCTCCAGATTTTGAGGAGGCAGTTTGCACCAAGACCTTCAGCTCTCTGAGGAGTTCAATATGCAACTTATTAAGTTACTGGTTTTCAGATTTTCCTTTTTTTTTTTTTTTTGTCATGGTGATGGTCGTAAGGATCAGAATGACAATTTTCAAGCTCTTTACACATCAGGGCTGCATTTGGAACTATCTCTCAGGTTTATATCTTATTATATAAAAGGAGAGCTGGCTTAAGAAAGGAAATATCAAACAAGAAAAAGAATGATCTAGAATTTACTCCAAGGGTCTAGGTGGACAATCCTTTACCATGGCACCCAAGCATTCTGTGAACTTTTGCCATGTTCTGTATACTCAACATTCCCAGGTCATGTTGAATGGACCATTTCCTGCTAGATTGTGGTTCGCTGAGAAATTATAGTTATGTTCATGGTTATGTTTATGGCTATGGTTATGGTTAGAAGTCTGGACTCTGAGCATGTAAGTCTCTTTACTTTTGTTCACATAATGTCAAATAAATATATAAATATTTGGAAAGAGTCTAAATATTGATTTTTATGTTTCTCCAGTTTTCATCTAGATTTTTGACTTTAGCCTTTCTCTTAGGGCTCTTCAGAGTTTTATTTTATCTAATGTTATATCTAAGCTCTAATATATTTTTCTATAAAGAGCAAATAAACATTCATGTATGAATGAATAAATATGTTATAGCTACTATTATACCAGTGGCTTCACTTTGCTATTTTTACATAAAAACTTGAATGCTGATATTGCTATAAATAGCAGCTACAAATGAATTTTGGGTGCATTGCTGGCAGGTTTCTGGTATACAAATGAACATGACTTGCAAATAGCAATTTTACAGTTTCCACATATGGAAATTCAGTTCTGTGTATAATATTCTGCTTCAAGGTTTAGAACAAGTATGCACAGCAATGTTCATTCACACAACTTTGAAAAATGTGTTTGCTTAGCTATTTTGGTTTCTTCTGTGGAAGATTTCCAATTCCATCGAACATTACTGTGTTCTGAGTTCAAGGTTACTGTGCTCAAGTACATCAGGGAAAATTTAAATTTAGTTCAATTTTATGTGGGCTTTTTGGGTAGCCCCTCATCACAGAGTTCAAAGTGGAAGCGTATCTTCCTTGTGATTTCGAGGCTTGGGAGTTCCGTTGATGGAAAGCAATGGGGTCTCAGACTCTATTATTCTATGTGGTGCTATGTAACTTCTGTTTGGCAATGAAATGTGAACAAAAATAATGTGGGTCCTTTCTGAACCAAGTGAAATGTTCTCGCTCCATACTTTTTTTTTTCTTTCTTGCTGCTTGAGTGACTCAAACCATTATAACATAGTTATGACAAAAAATGGCCAGGGTGTCATTCTATGAAACCAAAAGAGTGGAGGAAAACTACTCACCAACTAGATGCTCTGTGTTGCTTTTCTATGTAAGTGTGAATAAACTTCATTGTCCTGAGCCACTGGGCTTTTGTAGTTTATATGCTCTCAGCTGGCATCACCCTACAGAAATTATTGCTGGAAGTGATAAGCTACTATAGAAGATACTGGCAATATGTCACTAATATTCCATTGAAACAAATTCTTTGAAAGCACCATGGCCTCAATTTCCAGATGCCAGCATCTGCATACCTTTGCATGAAGATGAAGCCCTTTGTGTCCACACATATGGAAGATTGGGAGTCGGAGAGAATTAATGCCCTAGGGGACCTCAACCAATGCCTGGTGAGAAATGGCTGTTAAATACCTACATATTTTCTGGTGGATTTTATGCAAAAGCCATTTGACTGTGTACCAAATTTCATGTTCCTCCTCCCATAGCATAGAGTTATAAGTCCTTTCCCTCTCTTGGTAGTGGACTGCAGAGAACTCTAAGTCCTTTGGGGGATAACAGATCAACAGAGTGCAAAGAGTCTCACTCTATATGGGACCTTGTTGGCCACCAGAAACACCTGCATGTGTATTAAGTGAGCAAGAGATAAATTCAGTTTGGGTTAAGTCTCTGAAATCAGGAGGAGTTGATTTCTTATAGAAGTTAGTATTACATTAACTAATAAAAACTAAAGAAATGATGCTTAAGTGAGAGTACAGAAAAGATGAGCCAGGAAAGCATGTCCAATAGCCATTCAACAGTGGGAGCAAATATTAGGATCCAAGTTACCAAAGCAAAAGGAGAGTCAGAGCATCATGGAAGGTTGAATATAACATACAGTAGATTAGAGCAAGCAAATACAAATAGGTTGCACTGATGCCAGAGAAAGGAATAGTGTCTGTGAAAGGATTTTTAGTCTTCTGCCTGTAGATTGTTCAAAGATGCTGGGTTCAAGTAACAGTGCCAGACTGAGGTGGACCATGTACCTGAGATTTGAACTTTGTGAACTTGTTAAGAAAGCCAATTAGAAAGGGAACAACAGGGATCTGTCATTCCTATAAGCCTACACGGTGATTTAGTATTATAGGGTTTCAATAAAAACCATAAAAGGGGGACAAAAAGCCCTTTGAGGTCATTAAGCCTAAATTGTTGCTCAATATAGAAATCTCTCCTGTGATATTACAGAAGATTAAGTATAGGGTCACACATGGAACTTCCTGATGAGTAGAGAACTAACTGCCTTGTGAGGCATCCTATTCCTTGGTCACTGGGACTAATTGCTAAAGATTACTAAAGTGGTAATTTATTTTGATTATGTGACCTCTTTGTTTACCTTTTGGCCTCCCATACTCCTTCGTTCTTTTCTTTCTACCCACCCACAAAGGTTGATTCTTCAATATTCTTCAGAAAAAGGCTCCATTCACATCATTGTCCTATCTCCCTGTGTGAGCCCAGTCCCCCCCTACAATCTGCATGAGCGTGATCGCCAGTGAATATATCCAGCTGAATTCCTCTCCCGAATTCCACATGGATGTCTCCATTTGTCCACTGCCCATCTCTGTGCAGATGTACTCTGGGAACCTCAAGTTCAGCCTCTCCAGCTGAATTCTTCAGCTATTCCTAAAATCCTCTTCTCCTTCCGGGTTCCTTATCTCAGTGAATGGCCGATAGTTCTATCTCCTAAAGTTTATGAATTTAAAACAATTTTCTCTGACACAACTGGTCAGAATTGTGTCAGAATTTTGGTTAGAATTGTCTCTTGCCTAGATTACTATTAATTATTCAAAAGTATTCTCTCCCTTTCTCACTCTTGCTTTTCCAATCTATGATCTAGGTAGCAGGCACAGTGATATTTCTGACTTATGTTTGGTTATGTCACTTCTCTGTTAAAAAATCCTTCTGAGGCTCTTAGAATAAGAGCCTGACTCATTAGTAAGACTTATATCTCACAATCTGGCTCTTTTTCTCTCCAGGCTCAACTCTTAGACTGTCCACGTGTACTCTAGAGGCTATATTCTGATTTCTTTAGATTTCTCAAATATTCAAATATATTCTGTTTTTCTCTCCTTGAATGCTTTCTTTTCCTTACCCAAATTTCATCAGTTTATCTCCTATCCAATTCTAACATTTTGGTTTACATTTAGATGTTCCTTGTTCTGGGAAGACTGAACTATGGGAAAAAAAATAGACCAAGGATCAATTGGACTAATAGTGTCCTCATATGCCCTTACAGTTCCAAAATTGTGACAATTGTATGTGTATGTCATTAATAAAATGAGATAATATAATGTATAATATAAAACAATTATATTTCTTTCATATAACAATATATCCTAAACATGTTTTTATGTCAGTGTGTACACAATAACCAAATTACCTAAGGTTGTATTGCATTTCAGTATAAACCCAAAATTTACTTAACTATTACCCAATTGATTGACATTTAGTAAAAATGCTTCTTGAATATGAGTTTCAATCAGTAGAAAAATAAATTCACAATAATTTTCTCATCATGAAATATATGTAACTATGTCTTTATATGTCTTTACTAACATTTTTTACTTCCCCAAAGAGCATATGAAGACTTGAGTTTAACATAAATTCTCATGTCTGAATGTTAGCCATCTGTAGTTTTTCTAAAGATTTTCTTGAATATGGAATTACCGTCACTTAATTCAAACCTAATGATTTTACACTGTCCTATCCTGAATCTCTAAGACAAGGTTAAACCATCTCCAGGTCTGGGGTTGAGTTTTGTGAGTTAGAATGAGGACAGTATACCCAGAAATTTATCTCTGGAAGGTAAATAGAATATCTTCTTCTCTGTCTATTTCTCTGTTCATTTATTTAAGTGGCTTACAATGTATATGGGATGGTTGTAGGATATATACTTAAAATTATAACTCATCCAACAGAAAATTAAAGATAAGACAAATTACTCAAACTTGATAAAGAGCATATTTTAAGTCCAAAGATTAAGGAAGTTCCTTTAGAATAACAGTTTAAGGAAAGATTGTATTTAGTACAACGAAGAAAATGCTTATCTGGGCCCAAGGAACTGTCTTCAAATGTTAGCTTTAGGCAATCATTTTTTTCTCTGCTATTATTACCTGTTTGCTTAATCTCAGTAAAAACTCTAAGAAATATGTCACTGAATGATAATGTCTTAGTTTGTTTAGGATGCTATAACAAAATAGACTGCATAGCTTATAAAAATAGAGATTTATTTATCACAGCTCTACAGGTTGGGAAGCCCAGTATCAGATCAGTGATTTAATGTCTGGTGAAGGCTCATGTCCTAGTTCATGGATGGAGCCTTCTCACTGGGCCTTCCCATGATGGAAAGGGAAAAAGAGGTCTCTTATGCCTTTTTTATAAGGATGGTAATCCATTCATGATCCACCCTTATGACCTATCTACTTCATAATGATCCCTCCTCTTAATATCATCAATTTGGGGGTTAGGATTTTAACATGTGAATTCTCTGTGGATCATTTGAACCATAGCAGATAATTCATATATTTTTCAAATTATAGTTACAAATCATTACAATGCATTAGATTCTAGCATACTTAATTTACATATTTCCCTTGGAAGGTCCATGTATACTAACAGTGAGTACAAAGTAACATCTGATGGAATTATTAGACTATATTCCATTTGAATATTTTCATGGTTCAATTCTTAGGCAGAAAGAGTTCTTTTCATTTTTTTCTTCTCAGTTCTGATCAATTATGAGGCAATTTCTAAGCAAGTTTCATGATTAATCAAAATCATACCAAAGTAGATCATTTTCTAAGTTATAATCAGTAATACTACCCCATGATTGAGCTAATGTACACAGGTATGATTCAATAAAAAAAAAAAAAAAAAAGAAAGCTGAGGCTCAATGAAATAAATGACTACCTAAGTTTACAGAGAAAAAAAAGAAAATTATTTTGGTCAAGTAGAATTTGGTAGGAAAATTCTCCATAAAGTACCTTAAATTCAAATTGTAAGAACATCACATCTGTCAAAATCCCATAGAGAACTGAACTTTATGTGTCTATTATGGTCATGTTGCTTTGAGTTCTATGAATCACTCAAATATAGCATATACAGAAACATCAACATAAACGTTTCAGTTAAATCATCTAGTTTAACCACTTACATTATGTAATTACTTTCAGGTAATTAATTGATAGCCTTCAAAGACTTCCTTTTTGTACTCTGACAACCTGTTTTCTCCAGAATTGCAGTTAGTTCATTTGTAAGTTTTAGAGAAGTCTTTTTTAGAGTTTAGTCTCTCTAGACTTTCATGCAGGAATTCATAAGCTAGAAAAAATATATTCTAGATTAAGCATAATTTTGTGATCATTGTAACACTTCAAACAGGTAGTTGATTAAATACCCTAGGTGCACATACACCAAGAAAGCACACTTGTACAGCCCTAGGACAGGCACTGAATATCTTATTATTTCTGCTGAACACAGAAAATAATGAATCTGCTCTGAAAGCCAGGCCCATGGGTAAGCTGCAAGGCATGCTTCTTAAGGGTTAATTCTCCAGTGAATGCAAGGATATATTCAGCCTCCAACAAGACTGTGCATTTAGCTCTCATGCAGGCACATTCCAGTCTTCAGAAAGGTGAGACCGGGCTGGGAGGATGTCATGCACCACTGTTTGAGCAGGATGGAAGGCAAGACGGGTCTTTTCAAGTGTGTGCTGTAAGCCCGAAGGAAGAATAGCAATGTCCTTGGAGCCTTCCAAGGAGAGAAGAGCCTGGCTGAATAATCAGCGTGCAGAAACCCAATCCCTGCAACTTATCAGGCAAAGGGACATGAAGGCTAGAGTTGCTGTGATGATGCAAATGAAGGGCAAAATGGTACAAATTTCTGTCTCCCAGAAGGTGTAATTAGGGAGTGAAGGTAGAAAAACAGCTATCTCTAGAAATGCAGAGTAGATACGTATGCAGACTACCTCAGGCCTAGGTTAACAGTTAAAAGATATTGACGATTTTCATTCCTCGCCTTCATTTTATTTAAAAGTTTGCCCGAGTTCCAATTGATAACACTAATCACAGATCACAAAACAGACACAGCACAATGTTAATGCGGAAGCCATGCACACAAAGCACTTAGAACATCTGAGCCAAAGGGAAACTGGGCCAAATATGAAAAACATATTCATGATAATCAATCTAAAATTATGCACATAAAAATCTCAGTCTAAATCATGTGAAGTGTTTGACATTCGAGCCACAAGAAACACCAAGTTATTTCTAAATTCTTTGCTTTGATAATACAATAATAAATCCTGCTCCCATTCCACTCCCATTTAAATGGCATTTATGTTCTATGTCATTTATAAACTGGCATATACTGTGCATGTATGCTGGACAGTTGCCATGGTGTCTTTCCTTACCACGCGAAGTTATTCAAGTAGTTTCAGCATAGGGTCAATGTGACACTCTGCTTTGCGGAGACATCAGTATCTGAGACCTGCAGCAAAGTACTTTTCTCATGTACAAATCCAGAGAACACTTCAGTTGTTTTATGAGTCTGCATTAGCCAATAAAACTCTTAATTTAGCCTAGTGTGGTTGGTGAGATGGTCTTATCTCTTCTTGATACTGCTTAAGTTGCCTTCAGTTTTCTTCCATGATGGGTTTCCTCTTTATACACTTGGCTAATTAAAATAACAAATCTTTGCAGCCGTCTTTTTGGGAGTCCTTCTTATTCCTCTCAACTAATTAAACTGGAGAGAAGGGGGAAAAAAAAAGAAACCTGCTACAACCTAGTAGCAAATCTTCAAGCATCAACTACATTTAGTACCTTTTATAAAATAAAAATATTTTATCTTGGACAACTCTTCATTGTGGCTAATATATTGTTATATTGTTCCTAGGGATACTCAATTATTTTAGATTCTACTTTCCAAGAGCAAAAGCTTCTGTGCCTTTTTTCCCAAGTGGACAAGAGGAAGAAGAACAGAATGTGTGTTGTAGAATGCTCGTGGAGTGAAATCAATCTCAGATCCACTGTCTGCAGCCTGAGTGCTGATCAGTATAAAAGGCATGAAATACTGAATGGCAGATTAGAAAAATTTCAGAGAAGTCAAACTTTAGGCTATGAATTTCATGGGCAGTGAGAAAATCTTATAAAATGTGAAGATTCCTTGTCTGATAGAACTATCATTCTCTTATTCTAGCTGTGGAACTATGGAGCTTCTTTAATGGTTAAGATTCATGTACATTTATATTTGCTCAGGACATTTTAGACATGGCCTGAAATAACTTCTCAAGTTTCTTTCCAACCATTTGGTACTGTAATGTTCAGCAACTTTGAATACCTCATTTTTCACTCTCTGGAGCCTCAAATTATCATTCCATGTCAAAGAATTTGAATAGAGAGATAAAGTTAATCTTGGCGTCAGATGCATTATTAAGGAGTTTCTCTATTTCTCTGAACTACATACAATAGTAGAACTATATTTTAAATTGTAGCATACAGTATTTTCTTATAGAATCTTGCCTTACATATATTCTAAATTAACCAGGCCGATCTGCAGTATCCCTCAGTTTTATTTTTGTAGAGTTTAAGATCAAGCACAACAAATGTGAACAGTAAAGCCTAAGAAAATAGTCTGAGATTAAGTAAATTAATTGCTGGCTTTAAAATTCAGTGAACAATTAATTTCCTTACCGTAGAATTTGTTCCATGAGGCGCTGAGAAAGGAATCCATAAGGGAGTTAATAAAGTTCAAGGATTCTGGTGCAAACAACATCTTGGAGTTAATTGATTAGGAGGAGGCACATTTGGTAGGAGAATGGGCAGAATGATGGATTACCATCTGAAGACATTTTGAGTAGAGCAAAGTAGGAAACTGTAAAGGAAAACTAAAGCAAAGGTGGTCTGGCAGATTCCCACTGGGAGTCCTGAGAATCTCTAACTTAGGTCAGTCTGAGACTAGTCAGTAGAATGGAACTAGAGCCCTTCGCTAGCTTCTGACCTTAAAATACATCCTTCTCCCACTCAGAGTTATGAGTTTATATTGGAAAGGTGGGTTTAATTACAAAAAAAATCTCACATTTATTGGGTATTTCATGTGCCAGTCACTATTCTAAGTGCTCTATGTGTAATTAGATGTGTTAATACTCATTTGATCGTTAAAACAACTCATTGGGTCAGGCACTATGATTAATCTCACTTTGAAGACCCAAAATCTGAAGCACAGAGAGGCAAATAACTTGTCTGATAGAACTATCATTCTCTTATTCTAGCTGTGGAGCTATGGAACTCTTTAATGGTTAAGATTCATGTACATTTATAATTTGCTCAGGACATTTTAGATGTGGCCTGAAATAACTTCTCAAGTTCCCTTCCCTTCCAACCATTTTGCACTGTAATGTTCAGCAACTTTGAATACATCAAACCACAAGTTTGCAAGTGGCAGATCCAGGATTTGACCTCAGGAAACCTGGCTCCAGAACGTCTACTCTTCAACATGTCCTACAGTGTCTCTCTGAGAAAGTAGTGCCATTGTTCTATGTAATACCGCTAGGATAATTCCTGTCCAAGTTGTCTATAATTTCTATGAGCTATCAAGAAACTATCAATTCTCAGGGAATTTAGGAGAACTAGACTATGTATGAATCATTTGTAGGACATACAGTTACAGTTAATTTTTTGGAAATGTAAGCCATAAAATCTACCTTACAGTAAAGATGCAGTTAAAATGGATAGACAAAAATGACTCTAACTACTATTCTACTTTAAGATATATAATAATATCTGCCAACAGACAGCTTAAAAGGAAAACATTACAGTATTTTTCATTGTGCATGAAGATGGAGTTTTTATAGGAGATGGGGGCCATGAGAATATATTGTTAAGCTGGGTCTATTTGAAATTCCTGTCTGTACAGAATGGGGACTTACTAAGTGAAAGATTGCTGAAAGAATTACGTAAAATTAGCTAGTGATGCATATTGTTCTCTTTGGGCTACTATAACAGAATGCATATACTGGGTCATTTATAAACAACAGAAATTTATTTCTCACAGTTCTGGTGGCTGGGAAGTCTTGAGTCAAAGTGGTAGTAGATTCACTTGTCTGAGGATTTTCTAGTTCACTGACAGTGGTCTTCTTGCTATATCTGTATGGGGCAGAAGGAGCTCTTTGGTGTCCCTTTTGTAAAGGTGCTAATCCCATTTATTGGAGCTCTGTCTTCAAGACCTAATCACCTCTCAGAGATCCCTCATGCAACACTATCACATTGGGTTTTAGATCTCAACATATGAATTTTTGAAAGACATAAACATAGTCTATCCTAGCATCTGCCTTTTGGAAAAATGACAAGATATTCTCCCTAGGTCTATAATTTTAATGAAACTTGGCATTTATACTTAATCTATGTGATGTCTTCTGAATCCCAGAAATATACCTTCAGACCATACATTTGCAATTATGGGAATTTGTTCTTTTTCTTTTCTTTTATTTCCTTCCTTCCTTCCTTCCTTCCTTCCTTCCTTCCTTCCTTCCTTCCTTCCTTCCTTCCTTCCTTCCTTCCTTTCCTCCTTCCCTCCTTCCCTCCTTCCTCTTTCTTTCTTTCTTTCTTTCTCTCTTTTGATGTGTTATAAGCAATCAGCTCTCCTAGCACACACTATTATTTTGTAATTACAGGTATAATACTCGTACTATGTTGCTGATTTAATAGTATGTTTTTCAAGAAAAACTGTCAGTTTTTTTAAAAATGAGTTTTCTACTTTAGAAAAAGCACCAGGTCCATCCTGTTCAGAGTTTGGAGAAGTTCAACTGAGCCACAATGAGCATGAAGAGAGGTAAGATGCAGTCCCACTGAGATTTCTTTCATTATATGAAAAGATTTTCAATTCTGTATGCAGTAACCTCAAATTGTAAATGCTTCAGGACTAACCAAGTGTGAGATACTGCTCTAACAATAGCCATTGCATTGATTTAAAAAATATGTTCAGGTAGAGTTACTTATTCAAAGTATTGGAAGTAATACTTTCCTGTCTTCAGCTATAAAGTTAGGTTTTCAGTGATTCTTTTAAATTTTTTAAATTGAGTACTATTGACTCAGTGCTTAGAAGGGAAACTCAAACTTTGTATAGAAAATAGAAATTTCTGTAGTCCAATGAATACTTGATTTTGAAAAAAAAACAGCTTTGATCTGCAATTCACAAATAGGGGCAAGGGAGGGGAGGAGAAAGGGGAGGAATGGGTGGAGGGAAGATGATTGGTGGGATCACACGGTGCATCTTAGAAGGGTGCAAGTGAAACTTACTAAATTCAGAATATAAATGTCTTCATATAGTGATTCAAAGGCCATGAAGGCTATGTTAAACAGTTTGATGAAAATATTTCAGATTGTATATGAAATCAACACATTGTGCCCCATAAAAACAAACAAACAAACAAAAAGTAAGTGTATTTAAACTTATTAATGATCCAATCTGATGTATAAAATTATTAAGGAAAATGTGCTAGATATTAACTCAACTTAGAAGTCCAGGTATTCTAAGTCAATCACCCATTAGAACATAGTCTCCCATTATGTGATCTATAGATATACCATGATTGTTGTTGAATGGTAACATCAGCATGATTGTTGTTGAATGGTAGCATCAGCTAGCTCAGCCCCTCAAAAACTTGGCAGTCATTATTTAGTCCTGTCTATGGTACAACTGAGCTGATGTACCATTATTATTATCTACACGTTCTTTAAAACTGTCTTTATCATTTACATAAATCTAAGCAATAAAAATTAAAATGAACATCACCAGAAATGAGATGAGAGAGCCATCGATGTTGAGTTTTCACCTGTGTTCAAAAAGACAGTGCTGTGTATCAGAAGTAAGAAAGGGAAGGATGGTGGAGCTCTATCAAGAATTCCGGTGCAAAGACATCCTGCCAGGAGTGGGTGAACTGCTCTCTAACTGGCTCAGTCAGGGTACTTGGAGAAAAACCTTCTGTATGAAACAGTGGCATTATTCACTTTGAAGGCAAAGGGACATAGCCAGAAATACAGATAATTCTCCATGACTGCAGCAAAATAGGCATTTTTAAAATGCAAATGTTTTCAGATCAAGTTGTGCATGGAGTTCCATGTGAAATACACAAGTTAACACTGTGATCCTTTTCACTTATTTTTATGAAGAAAAATTATATAGAGCTAAAGGCATTTCTAAAACATACATGTTACTTGTGAAATGTAGAATGCGGGTTAGTGGAGGTGGGGATCTCAATTTCATGAGATGACTCCATTAAAAATGGGAATAGAGTAAACTTTCTTGTCTATCCTCACCTAACTGGACATACTTTTGAATGAATTAATACCCTAAAATTTATAAGATGTTTTGGGAGGTTTTGAGATGAAAGGGGATATGAAAATCAAATGGAATTATCATGAGATGGTCCTATTATAGTAACATAAAGTAGGTTACAAGTTGTTTTATATTCAGTAGTGAAGGAAATACTATTGTATTACAATATTTAATTACTTAGTTAAAGGTAGTTATTTCTGATTTTTCAATTTCAGTGCCCATAGTTAACTAAATTAAATCATGATCAGTTTCCCTCTATCTTTAAGTGCTCTCTTGGCTCAAATGTCTTATTAAGTTTTGTTTTATATTCCTCATCTTTAATTTTTCAGGTCCCTTTTTGGGGAGGTTAATATAAGAGATAAGACTATCTTTTAATACTGTTACCTCAAATCTTTAACTAACATATGACATTTATTTAAATGTATTTAATAATTAATAATACACTTGTTTAAAGTACATATGCAGTTAAATTAATTTCTATTTGCTTGCTTGTCCTATATATTCCTGGCTCTATCTCTATCGAGTCCTATGATGTTGTGGGAACTAGTCGATGTCTACAAACCTAAATTTCCCCATCTAAAAAATGGGAATAATGAGATTACAATTTGTTAAGGCTCTTTAATAGTATATTTTATCTGCCTTTTAAAACATTTTGATGCCACATCATTAATTTAAAAAATTAAATACATATGCATGCCTTTCTGAAATAAAAAAAAATAAAATAGAGAAATATATAAGAAAAATTTTTCCTGGTTAATACTGTACTCCTAAATCATAAAAATGTTATATGGAAGGCTGTGAGATTTCACCATGTTGAGTTTTTCCACATTAAATCTGAATGGTTCTAAGGATGAGAAACTGGTACAGTTTCAGTGAACTTTTAAGACAATTGCCTCCTAGAAAAGAGAAATTCACAATAGACATAAATTTTGAAAGGAATCAAATTACATTTCACCCCATATGCTTTCTTTATGGCAAGTAAATGGCATTCTGTTAAATAAAACAGTGGGATCACAAAGTATAGGAGTAAATTATTTTTAGATTTGTCAAGTGACTTTTAATATATTTTCTTCAGATATTATGTTAATCTAAGTAATAGTACTGTTAAATGGACTGTTGTGATGCTTACTTTTACTTACTAATTTGAATGGGCCCCAGGGTGCCCAGATATTTGGTTAAACTTTATTCTGGGAATGTGTGTGAGGGTGTTTGGGGATGAGATCAACATTTGAATCAGCAGACTGAGTGAAGCAGATTGCCCTCCCCAGTGTGGGTGGGCCTCATCCAATCTGTTGAAGGCCTGAATAGAATAAAAGGCTGAGTAAGAAAAAAATTTTCTCTCTGCCTGTCTTCCAGCTAAGACATTCATTTTTTTTTTTTTTTTGCCTTTGGATCCTGACTGGATTTTGTGCCATCTGCTTTCCTGGTTTTCAGGCTCTCAGACTCAAACTGGAAATTTTGCTATTTGCTCTCCCAGCTCTCAGGCCTTCTGACTCACATTCTACTGCCCTGGGTCTCTGGCTTGCTGATTACAGCTCCTGGGCTTCTCAGAATTTCTAATCAGTTGATCTGATTCCATATAAAATATATATGTGTATATATGCTATTTGTTCTGTTTCTCTGGGTAACCCAACTGAGATAGAATTTGGTACAGAAAGTGTTTGTAGAGGAACAACATTTCAAGGATGAGTTTTCTGAATTAATTCTGGAGCTTCTGGAATTGTGTGTCTAATCTGATTTAACAATGTGAATGATTCTACTTCCAGTAATGAAGAGGGTATTGATAGTCCATAGTTAATCTGGGAATAGAGATGTACAGAATATCTCCCTTGGATATTCCTAATTAACCATTTATAGGAGGCAGGGGGATGGGAATTATGTATGTGATATTTCTGAACATCTTCAGAAATCCAACTGCTATAGGGCATAAGTTTTTGTCTCCTTCTTCTCCTTCCCCAGGTCATATGATGAAATCTAATCGCCATTGTGATCATCTGTGGAGGTGAAGTCTTTGGGAGGTGGTTAGGTCATGTGGGCTGAGCTCTTACTAACAAAAAACAGAGAACCCCTCACCTCTTCCAACATGTGATAGTGCAGTGAGAACGTGGCCGTTTGTGATCAAGGAGTCGGCCCTCACCACAAACACCTAATCTGCTGGCACTTTGATCTAGAGCTTCCCAGCCTTCAGAAGTGTGAAAAATAAATGTCTGTTGTTTATAATCCACCAGTTTATGGTATTTTGTTTAGAAACATGAATGGACTAAGATGCTAACAAATATAATGAAGTTGGCTGGTTGCTTCTAACGTCACTGAACAAAGAGATGAAAGAAAAGCATGAGATCAGCAGTCCAACTTTGCAGCTCCAGCACTGTGAAAGTTGCTATGTGTTCTCTGAAGGAGAACCTCTTAGTCTGTAGCTGCAGGCCTGAGATTTCTGAAATTCAAATGCAGAAACTCATCCTGTAATTGGTTAAGTAACAATGCAAGTTGGCTCCCTGCCTTTCAATGTGTTTGCTGTAAAAGTGAAGGGATTGGGGAAAAATGTGATCTTTCTAATTGGAATATGGATGTATGAGAAGATCCTGTTGAAGCTGAAGGCATTGAACCCCTAAATTCTAACGAGTCTTCTTTGCCAGTGGAATTAGGCCTCTTCACACCCAGTCGAAGTGGCCTTCCCAGCACCAGCTGCTTTCCAACCCTATAGGTAAGGACCTCTCCACTCCCAGCTGAAGGAACTACCCCTGCATTGCCTGAGAAAACTGTAATGACCTTTGGCTGAGCCAGTTGCCCTGAAAGACAGGTCCTGAGAAGAATTAGCACCCTCTTTACTTCTAGACCCAGTATTAGATTCAAGTTCTGGCAGAGCCCCTGAAGGGAGGACTAAAGTGAGGTGTACTATACTCCAAAAGAACAATTAAGGTTTCTAATGTATGCAAGGAGAAATGACAGCATGTGTAGTGAGAATAAGTTGGAGTCGTTTAGGCTAAGGCCAACGTGGCACCGCTGGTCTGGTTGGTTTACGTCCTAAAAGACTTCTTTTACCTCATATCTCCCATTCTTTTTTTCTTTTTCCTGAGATAGTTTCACTTTGTTGCCCTCGGTAGAGTGCTGTGGCACCACAGCTCACAGCAACCTCAAACTCTTGGGCTTAAGCGATTCTTTTGCCTCAGCCTCCCAAGTAGCTGGGACTACAGGCGCCCTCCACAATGCTCTGCTATTTTTGTTGTTGTTATTGTTGCAGTTGTCATTGTTGCCAGGCGGGCAACCCACCAGCCCAGTATATGTGGCTGGGCCCCTAGTCTCTGAGCTACAGGGGCTAGCCACATCTCCCATTCTTATTGTTTTGTAAAGATGCCTGTTTGAGTAGTTTCAGATAATTAATTTAGGAAACAGACTTTTGAATTGGAAAGGTTATAATAGGCCCCTGCACTACACTGATTATTATTTAAAATAAGGGTTAAGGTGGTGTTTGTTCTGAACCATTATGTATAAAACTGTGACTTTGGAAATGCAAGAGCAGGACAGTCTTAGAGAGGCGACTCTCACTTTTGAGAGAATTGCAGGCCTTCTGACAAAGAAAGTTTGGTGGACCTATTCCTGTCTCTGCATATTGGCTGCCAGTGACATGTGGCCGGACCCTCTTCCTCTGGTATCAGAAATGCAGGGAATCTATGTGCGAGTAGATGTAAGGATGTGGAATAATGAGGGAAGGCACATAAATTTGAATCAGGCTGAAATTCTTTGATATGGGGTCACTTGGAGATATTGCATTTAATGTTATAGCTCAAGAAGTTGGAAGGGTTCTTCTATCTGTTTGGTTACTTGGGGGAAACATGGACTCAAGGTTGTCCCACAGCCCACGAATTAGAAATGCAGAACTTGCCTTGGTTTAAGATAGAGGAAAGAATTGTCAATGTAAAAGAAGTCAGTCTGTCAGAGAAGTTAAAGAGGTTTATTCTGAGCCAAATTGAGGACGATGACTTGAAGCCACACCCGAGAAGCTTTGAGTCAGCGGATTTGCGGTGGTGGGGTTACAGTTCGGTTTGATATGTTTTAGGGAGACAGGAATTACAGGTGAGGTCATACATCAGTGGTTCTCAACCTTCCTAATGCTGCGACACTTTAATATAGTTCCTCATGTGGTGGTGACCCCCAACCATAAAATTATTTTCGTTGCTACTTCATAACTGTAATTTTGCTACTGTTATGAATCATAATGTAAATATCTGACATACAGGATGTAGTAGGTGACCCTGTGAAAGGGTCATTTGACCCCCAAAGGGATCACGACCCCAAGGTTGAGAACCACTGTCATAAATCAATAAATGGAAAATATGCATTGGTTTGGCCTCCAAATTTAGGACATCTGGAAGCAGGGGGTTTACAAGTTATAGGTGGGTTTAAACTTTTTTTTGAGACAGAGTCTCACTTTATCACCCTTGGTAGAGTGCTGTGGCGTCACAGCTCACAGTAACTTCAACACTTGGGCTTAAGTGATTCTCCTGCCTCAGCCTTCCAAGTTGCTGGGACTACATGTACCTGACACAACACCTGACTATTTTTTTGTTGTAATTGTCATTGTTGTTTGGCAGGTCCAGTGGGTTTGAACCCACCATCTCTGGTATATGTGGCTTGCGCCTTCATTGTTGAGATACAGGCTCCGAGCCAGATTTAAAGATTCTGTAGCTGAAAATTGGTTGAAAGAGTTAGGTCTTGTTTAACTGGCTAGGAGTCAGTGAAAGGAATGCTTAAGACAAAGAAGCATTTTCTTAATCAGAGAAAAAGTACCACAGAGACTCAAGTGGTTTGTTGTGTAGATTGAGGACCTGCAGGTGTGTCTTGCAGAGCATAGGCCTGTTAATGAGTTCCCAAGGACAGCTCTAAGAAGGGGAGAGGCATGATGAGGCAGGTCTGATCTCCTTTCTCAGGACTCATTTTAGGAATGCCCTTGAACAAGAGGGGGGTCAAGTCAGTCAATCACTGGGGGTGTCTTAAGATTGTATTTTAGTTCACTGGATCCAGTTCACTGGAAAAAGGAAATCAAAGAGAGAGTGGAGTATTAGAGTGGATTTGTTATGTAAAGCCAACTCACATACTCCTGGAGAGTCCATAAAACATACCTTTCACCACGACTATGAGAAATAAATTTCTGAGGGGAGCCTTGGCATCCTTGGAGAGGTCTATGATCACTTCTCTATAGATCAGACCCTGAACTGGGAAACAAATGAAGTGGGGGTTACTGGATCCCAGGGTGCAGGGGGCAAGGTGAGCATTGTCACTGTGGTGAACAGTAACGTAGCCATTAGAGTTAACATAGCCATTAGAATAGTCTGACTTACCTAGACCTATGGCTCTGACCAGTTCACCATGGTGTTCCTGAGTGAATTTAGTAGGACACCTACTAAATTATTACTTGATTTATATCATCAAAAAGTTCTAGGCCAACTGAACAAAAGTGTAACCTGAATCATTAAAAACACTGTCACAGCCCCGCCATCAATTCTCAGAATTGAGTCAATTTTCAGATCCAGAACTTCTTGAATAAAGGGTAAAGTCCAGTCCCCTTGAGGAAGGACCCTGATAAATTACCAAAAATCTATACTGTTAATTTTTCTCATAGCCTTCCCCAAATGGAGCTATGGCCTTTTACCAGGATAACTAGGTACTGGGAAAAAGGAAATAATTAGAACTTTTGGGTACTATAGGACACTGACTTTGAATTGCCACTGATTCCAGGGAACCCAAAATGTCACTGTGGACACTTTATTCAGAGTAGGAGCTTATAGTGGGCAGGTGATTAAAGTAGTGTTTGTTCAGGACTGTCCCACAGTGGGCCTAGTAAGTTGTTGACCCTGTCCTACACTTATTTCCTCAGGTCTAGCATCTAATTGGAATAGAATCACTTAGCAGCTGGAAGAATCCTCACACTGGTTCTCTGACCTGCGGAGTGAGGATTACTGTAATGAGAGGTCAAGCCACAGTAACCATGGCTTCACAGGAGAATAGGAAGCCAAAAAGCAATACTGCATTACTGAAGGGATTGCAGAGAATAATGTCATCATCAAGGACTTGAAAGGTACAGTGGTGGCAATCCCTGCCACACCCCAATTCAATTCATTTATTTGGCCTTGGCCTAAGACAGATGGACCTTGGATGATTATTGGAAGTTTAATCAGGTGGTTGGACCAATTCAGCAGTTGAACCAGATGTGGTTTCATTGCTTAAGCAAATTAATGTATCCCTTGCTGCCTGGTATGTAGCTATTGATCTGACAAGTGCTTTGTTTATTGATATCTTTTAGTAAAGATCACCAGAAGATTTCTTTCAGCTGATAAGGCCACCTCAGGGATATATCAACTTTCCAGTTCTGTATCATCATTTAGTTCACATTTGATAGCTCTTCCCTTTCACAAGACATCACACTGGCCTATTATATTGATGACGTGAGGCTGACTAAACTTAATGAGCAAGAAGTAACAGTTACTTTAGACTTACTAGTAAGACATTTGTGTGGCAGAGGATGTCAAATAAATCTGTCAAAAGGTTAAGGGCTTTCTGCCTTAGCTAACTTTCTAAGGGTCCTGTGATGTGGGGCATGTTATCTCTTCTAAGATAAAAGATTAGTTGTTGTGACTGGGCCTATCCCTCAAACAAAAAAAGAGGCAAAATGCCCAGTGTACTCATTTATTGAAATGACCCCCAAAGCTTCTATATTTGAGTGGAATGTGGAAAAAGAGATAACTCTGCAACAGGCCTAGGCTGCTGTGCAAGCTGCTATGTTACGTGGGCCACACGATGCTTGGAGTGTCAATGGCAGTGGCCTTTGGCAGGCCCCTGTAGCAGTAGTTCTCAACCTTCGTCTTGCCATGGACCTTTAATAAAGTTCCTGTGGGTTATGACCCACAGGTTGAGAACTGCTGCCCTATAGTCTAACCACAAAGAAGGCCCTTAGGATTTTGAAACAAAGCCCTGCCATCATCTGCAAATAACCACTCTCCTTTGGAAAAATAGCTCTTGGCCTGCTACTGGATCTTAGTAGAGATATAATACTTAACCTTGGGTCATGAAATTACCATGCAACCTGAGCTGCCTATCACAGACCAGGTGTTGCCTTACCCACCAAGGTACAAATTTGGGCATGCACAGCAGCATTCATCATATGATGGGGGTGGTATACACCTGATAGGACTTGAGCCAGCTCTAAGAAGATAGGTAAGTTGAAGAGGTGATTGAAAAGAGAAGACTAAGACCTGGTCTACAGGTGTTTCTGTGTGATGTGAGGTGCCCCCTGGAAATGGACAGCTGCAGTAAGTGCTACTGCCTCTTCCTGTGACTCCCCGAAGGACAAGGATAGGGGATGCCATCCTGCAAGCAGAACCTGGTTATCACTTTGCTAGAGAGGCAGAATGGCCAAATGTGTATCCCAATTTATCGGCTATAGCCACTAATTTGGCAGGATGGGCAGGGTTTGGGAAGGAATCTAATTGGAAGATTGATAACAAGAAAATTAGGGGAAGAGGTGTGTAAATGTAACTTTCAGGATGAGCGACATACATAAAGATATCTGTGTTTCATATGAATCCTCATCAAAGGGTCACCTAAGTGGTAGAGAATTTTAATAATCAAGTGGATAGGATGACCTTTTATGAAGATACAGTCATCCTCTTTTCCCATCCACCACTGTCATCATCCAGTAGGCTCAGGAGCAAAGTGGCCATGTGGCAGAGATGGAGGTCATGCATAGGCTCAGCAATATGGACTTCCCCTCACCAAGGCCAGCCTGGCTACAGTCACTGCTAAGGGCCTAATCTGCCAGCAGCAGAGACCAACACTGAATGCCTAGAATGACACTATTCCTCGGGCAGGGTAGTAGGCTGATTACCTTGGACTGCTTCCAAATGGAAGGGGCAGCATTTTGTTCTTACTAGAATAGCTATTTACTCTAACTGTGGTTAGCTTTCCTAGCTTGCAATGCTTTCACCGAAACTACCATCTGTAGACTTACAGAACGCTTTGTCAACCATCATGGTATTCCATTCAGCACTGTGTGTGACCAAGAAACTTAGCTCACAGCCAAAGAAGTGTGATGATTGGCCCTGCTCACAGGATTCATCATGTTCCCCTCATCATGAAGTATGAAGTATTTGGCTCGGTAGAATGGTGGAATGGCCTGGAGAATCTGTAACAATGCCACATGGCAATATCTTGTAAAACTAGGGCAAGTTCTCTGAAAGGCTGAAAATTCTCTGAATCAGCATTCAATATATGGTGCTCTTTCTCTGAGGCTGGGATTCATGGGTGAAAATGGGAGTGGTACCACTTACTATTACCTCTAATGACCCATTGGAAAATTGTTGTTTTCTGTTTTTATAAGGATATGCTCTGCTGCCTTAAAGGTCTTAACTTCGGAGGGAGTAATGCTTCCAGCAGGTGAAAACAATGATCCCATTGACTGGAGGTTAAGACTGCTGCATTGTCACTTTGGAATCCTCAGGCCTCTGAATCAATAGATAGAGAGGAGTTTCCATGCTGACTTGGGTAATAGACCCTGACTACCCAGGGGAGTGCTACACAATGGAGGTGAGGAATCCTGAAGATTGATCATCCCTCAGGGCATCTCTTAGTATTACCATACCTTATGACTAAGGTCAATGGAAAACTATAACCACCCAATCCTGGCAGTACTACTAATGGCCCAGACCTTCAGGAATGAGCACTTGGGTCACACCAGCAGATAAAGAATTATGACCAGCTGAGGTGCTTGCTGACCACAATGGGATAACTGAATGAGTACTGAAAGAATGTGATTATAAATTGTACACACCAGCTACCCACATGTCCAGTTATAAAAAGAAGACTGTAATTATCGTGAGTGTATCTTCTTTATTTTGTCATGAATATATTTGAGTGAGTATGCGTTATCTTTGTTTTCTTCCCTCTCTTATCCCCTTATCATGTAACATAATATATATTGAATTTATATCATAGTAGTTAAGCATTATTAATTTTCCATAATTGTATTTAAGTTGTGGGACATTAAGGAGAAGAGTAAACATCACTCAAGGACTTTGACTCTTCGTCTGTGGAAAGGGTTATTGAGTTTCTAATTATATGGAGTATGGTTATATCATGTTAGGCATATTTATGTTCTCATTATCATCTTCATTTGGAGATTAGGTATGATTTAAGGAGCTGTGAATGGGTGCCAAGTTGACTGGTGATGGTTAATTTTATGCAATCGTTTGAGTGGACCATGGGCTGCCCGTATGTTTGGTTAGACATAATTGTGGTCTACAAGGGTATTTCTGATGAAATTAACATTTGAATTAATAAATAAAGTAAAAAAAGAGTGAAACTCTCCTTAATATCAGTGGGTCTTATCTGAACTATTAAAGGCCTGAGTAGAATAAAAGGCTAAGAAAAATTGTTTATGTTTGTCTTGGAGCTGGGACAGTCTTTTCTGCCTTTGGACTCAGACTGAAACCTCTACCATTAGCTCTCCTAGGTCTCCAGCCTGCTGACTGAAGACCTGGGGCTTCTTACCCTATATAACTGTGGCCACCAGATATTTTCTATAGTAAATATGTGTGTGAGTGTGTGTACATATATTATTGGTTCCACCAGTTCTGTTTTACTGAAGAACTGAGGCTACTTATACAAGTACCCAAAAGGAGATTGACAATTTACAAAATCTCATGGAGATGATATAAAAAATAGTTAGATAGTTGATATGCCTATAACATTTTAGGCATTTTGTTATTCTTTATAAAAATTACTCTATACTTATATGATAATTTGAAAATTATCTAGTTAATAGTATGTTACATCTTTATCTTTTCTCTTTGTCTTAATAATTACTTGGAAAAATCTCTGCATTCTAATATCCTGGCAGTGTTTTTATCTGAAGTAGCATATCATGTGATCATTACATGAACTAAGGCTAAAGTTGCTAAGTAACTGACTGAAGGTTTTTTCATTAGACTTTCATTTTTTATTTTATAAAGTAGGCTTGAAATGTTCTAGAACAGAATGGACTAATCTACTTCTAATTTGTTTCTGTGAATTTTATGTTCAAAGATTCTAAATATCTTCTTGAATTTCTTATCTAAACAGGCACCTGCACAGTCTTCACTCGTCATTTCCAAACTTCTCGATAATATATCTATGGAAACAGATAAAATATGTACATGTCCAGAAAAAATATGCAAATATACAGAAACACAGAAAATCGAGACTGGCACTTAACATAGTGCTCCATTCAGGGGTTGTTTGGAGAAAGAGTTCCATTAAATGGCAAAGAATGGAAAATTATGAGAAGAATAATTAATGGTTCCCTCCAACCCCTTTGCCACAATAGAAGAGCAAGTTTTCTGAAAAACAAGGAAGACATCTCATTTCCTCCTCACTGAACGCATGACATGTCCTGACAGAACCCTCGGCCCTTATCCTTATTTGAAAGTGTAGCTCATTAAGGTGCCACAGCAGACTCATAGCCCATTTCCCTCCCATATTTCTCCCCATGCCCCTCACATCTTTGTACATCCATATAGAGAACAAAACTCAAATACATCAACTGTAAGTGGTGAAAGGTTGAACACGAGGGGTTATAGCTTAGAAAACATCACTTACAGCCTGGACTTAAGTATTATAAAAGTTATTATCCATGCAACAAAAGCAATTGTACTCAATGGCTTAAAATTAAAAAAAAAGAAAACATCATTTTGAAGATGGAATCCTAAGGGTTATAGGCTGTATAGATACAGTATAGTATTCCCCTTGTTCCTATGGGGCTATGTAGGTACAGTATAGTATTCTCCTTGTCTTCCATCTGTAGGGTGTCAAACATCCAGACGGTGGAGCTGGGAAAAAGTTCCAATTCAGCCTAGACGACCTGAACCAGAAGGACGTTTATTAGATGCTGATGTACCTTTTCATCTATGCAGATATAAAAAGGTGATACATGAAGCATCTGGAAGACAACAAGCCGTATCAAACAAAATCAATACATCAGTGGCAAATAGCCCTATGCTGCTATTTTAAGACTAACAAAGAGGGGCTCGGCGCCTGGCTCAATGGGCTAAGGTGCCAGCCACGTACACCTGAGTTGGAGGGTTCGAATTCAGCCTGGGCCGCCAAACAACAACGATGGCTGCAACCAAAAAATGGCTGGGTGTTGTGGCGGGCGCCTGTAGTCCCAGCTATGTGGGAGGCGGAGGCAAGAGACTCGCTTGAGTCCAGTAATTGGAGTTTGCTGTGAGCTGTGATGCCACAGCATTCTATCCAGGGTGACAGCTT
Organism: Arctocebus calabarensis; assembly: GCA_963573935.1. Classification (NCBI taxonomy): domain Eukaryota; kingdom Metazoa; phylum Chordata; class Mammalia; order Primates; family Lorisidae; genus Arctocebus; species Arctocebus calabarensis. The sequence goes on from CAUYON010196524.1 coordinate 26,372, forward strand.
GAGACTCTGTCTCAAAAAAAAAAAAGAGAGACAGAATTGACCCAAGGAAAGCTGGGTTTTTTAGTAATATTAGACATAGAATACTGTGTGTGTGGTTGTTTATATGAAATATAAAGTGTATATATTAACATAAAAATCTTTATGAATAATATGGTATTTGTATGTGTGAATAAAGATAGATAATACAGGATGAAATTCCATAAGATTAATTTTGATTTTATTTATTGATTAAATTACCTTCAGTACCATTCAACATTTATTCCTAATTTTTTAAAGATTAATTTCTACCAAATTAGGAATTGATAACATACCTTTCAATTATTTTAAAAATTATTCAATATTGTATTTAATGAAGCAAGACTATGGGCTAGTATCTTTGCTGTTGAACAAAGGCATTGAGTTCCTTGCCATGGCAACAAAAGAAGAGAAGGCAAATTTTTGTTACTATTATATTTGCAGACAACATGACTGTTTAGAGAACTCAAGGGAATAATCTGTAAAACTCTGAGAATTAATATTAAAGTTCATTACAGTGATTGGATACAAATTAAATGACAGAAGTTGATAGTTTTTCTGTGTGGCAGCAATAACCAATTAGAGTACATAATGAGAAAAGGTCCTTTTCACAAAATAGTAATATCTTATGAAGAAATGCATATAATCTATATGAGGAGTATTAAAATACTTCACCAAACATAATAAATAAAAATTTTCAATACAATAGGAACAAAAACTGTATTTTCGTAAGTAAGCACTAGATTTTGTAAAATATGCAATAGCTCCCAAATTAATGAGAAGATAAACAAAATGTTATTGAGATCATAATAAAATAATTCAAAAGTTCATTTAGAAGAATAAATAGGTAAAAAATATCTGTGAACATGGGGAAAGAAAAGTAAACCACCTCTTCTAATATATTAAATATATATTTAAATATATTATTATGCTAAACCACTCAGTAGTTCTGACTCATGAAATTACAGTCAGATTAATAGCACAGAATAGAGAGTATTCAAAACACTATAATATGTATATGAATTTAGCACATGGCAATAAGAAAAGAGTACACCGTAAACTGAAGAATTTAAAATATGAGTTTTTAAACAAATAATATTACAAAGAATTGATTATTTGGTTTAAAACAAAGGTGGACCCTCACCTTACAATGTATAATAAACAAATACCTTATAAAAATAGCTAAAGTAATAATCAAACACTGATATAAGGCTTTATGAAACTAAAAGGAAATATGGTTGAAAGTTTTTATCTGATCTCCAAACAAGCAGTTTCAATAAAGAGTCACTTAAAATCTGATCAGAAACATACAGACCCCGTGGAGTGCTTTAGAAGGAAGGGGTTCCATGGCTAACTTTATGTTCTTTGAAAGCTATACACTTTGTCGCCACTCTGGCGGACCAATTCATGTTAAAGCAAAGCAAAAACCACGGGGAAAAACCCACTTAAATTTACATATTTGTTCTCTCCAAACTTATTAGATCATACAATGTTATTTACTGATATTTAGCAAAACTTTTCAGAAGACTGTTGTTTCAAGGATTACATTTTGGGAAAGCTATCCTAAGTACAAAAATAACGCTAGACATACTAATCTTTAAAATGATCAATGTATTTTATTAATATTTTAATGTTTTTATGCCAAACAGCTCATAAGGAATTGGAAGACATTTAAAATAAAATTATAAAGGGTTAATATGATTACTATATATTTCAGTGTTTTTTAACACTGAAAATCTACTTAAAAAGAGAAATAATCTTACTAAAGTATCACAAGAATGGAGAAGCAAAAACCAACGTACTCAATTCTGATATGAGGACAATTGATGCTAGCACATGGCAGGGGGTGGGGAAGGGGAGGAAAATAAACATCATAAAAAGAGAAATATCGTGATAAAAAATAAATAAAAGACATAAGGAGGTTTTTGGAAGAAATACAAATGATTGATAAATATAACATTTTCCAATTCGCTGATAAGAGACAAGCTTAAGTATTCATTTTTCTACTATCTGAGCAAATATATGTGTATCATTATAGTAACAAAATTTATAGTAATATCATTACGTATTGTACCTCACTATATGAGACACTAGGAAAGGTACTTTAAATGCATTATTTAACTTTCTGAAAGAAATTAGAAAGTAAAAATGTCAAAAGTTAAGAAAGAAACTTTCATGCTCTTGAGCATGGTACTATAATTGGTTAAACTTAACTGAGAGCTATCGGTAACCTATAGAAAAACATTATAATAACTTACACACTTTATACAGTAAAACTCTAACACTGAATTAAATAAAAAATAATAACAGAACAAAACTTGTGAATGAGGTTATTTAAGGAATTATATATGTTAATGCAAAGTTGGAATCATATTAATATAGGCTGGTAATAAAATGACTGGATACATCATGATATACTCCCTTTCTAGAACATTCTATAATCATTACAATTAAGTTTTCACAGAATATTGGCAAAGATAAGTGCCCATGAGATAATATGCTAAGTAAGATACTGTGTACTAATTAAGCATTTTGATGTGTGTTTAGGTGTGCAGTACACTCACCTGCATGTTTTAGTTCAGGCAATAAGTGTAAGTATGATTTTTTTAACACATTTTATATGTTTTCTAAAATTAGCATGGCTATTTTATAACAGATAGTATTTGAAAATATATTTCTCATTAGTCTGCCATTCCCTAGCCCTGGCCCTGGCCCCATCCCTGCCAGCTCTTTTATTACAGGCCAGAAATGGGTCTTCCTTTCTGTCATCTTGATGATTTCAGTTTGTCTAACATTATTACTCTGCAATCCTGGTTCCTAGATGTCTGGAAATAGTTGGTTTAAAATCGCTCATATGATTTGAAATCAGTCATGGCCAATAGAATTTTATTTTAAAAATTTCTTTGTGGCTCGGCGCCTGTGGCTCAGCGGGCTAAGGCGCCAGCCACTTACACCTGAGCTGGCAGGTTCGAATCCAGCCTGGGCCCGCCAAACAACAATGACGGCTGCAACCAAAAAATGGCCGGGCGTTGTGGCGGGCGCCTGAAGTCCCAGCTACTTGGGAGGCAGAGGCAGGAGACTCGCTTGAGCTCAGGAATTGGAGGTTGCTATGAGCTGTGATGCCATAGCACTCTATCCAGGGTGACAGATTGAGTCTCTGTCTCAAAAAAAAAAAAAATTTCTCTTTGTGTCATATAGGGGCTAGGCTTGGAGAAATAAAGATTGGAAGATA
>CAUYON010196531.1:0-18538 GCA_963573935.1 Arctocebus calabarensis
CATTGGTGCAATCACAGGGCACGATTCATATACATTCAGAAATATTTTGATCATACTGTTACAGATATCCTTCATGGCATTTCCTTGATCACTATATAAAGACATTAATACTCTACCTTTAATAAGTTTCGCCAGTACCACTTCTTTGAGGTAAATAAAAGTATGCAAGCTCTGGTACTAGGTACTACAGAAGGCATTTTCCTAACACCAAGTGGGAAGAGAGGGGTAATTACGCAGGTGCATTACCTTACCTCTAGCACCAGGGGCTCTCCATTTTTTAACCACCGGTAGGATGGTTTGGGCTTCCCACTTGCACGGCATTCCCAGTAAAGATTGTCCTCAACAGCTATTTCCATATCCTTTATAAGCTGAACCCAATGAGGCTTTGCTTCAGTGAAAGAGGAGAGAAAGAGAAGAAAAAAGAAATTCAAAACCCCCAGCAAATAGAACATATTTATTACCTTATCCAGGTAAATATAAAAGGACATAAGATTGGAAGAGATTAAAGTGACTGGAGAGGCTAGAATTGTATTTTATACACTAAGTATTTACTGAGTGGATGCATGATACATTTCTATATTTGAGGATAGATGTGGCAATCTGTCATTTCCTAAGCCAAATTCATTATGCTTTTTCTATTTTAAATAGTCTGGGAACTGCAGTCTATTCTTCAGATGTCGGTCGATAGGAATGCAGGTACATAGAACTGATTTCCTGTCCAAGTGTATTTTTGAATCATGACATCACACCTGATGACACCTTGATAAGTGAATAACAGCACATATTGCTCTTAATTATGAACTAAAAATTAACATCCATACAAGAGAAAGCGTCTATCTCTGAGGAAAAAATATTTCCTTCATGTTACAAATAACTCTTCATTAAATACAAACCAGTTAGTGTCTTATGAATCTCTGAGTGAATTAAAATGAAAGGAGAAACGATGGATACATTGGTTCAACTTGAATCATATGTTGTTTTTCTTTTTCTTTCTTTCTTTTTTTTAAACCAGAAAAAGAAGTAACTGATGTGGTGTTAAATTATATATGCAAATTAGTTGGAACAAATGGATTTCTCATTTTCACTTAAATTTTAGAAAGTATCTGCAAAGTCCTTTTACAGAGGAAAACACCATACCACTCGCAGTGAAAGTCACTCAATATCTAGAGCGTGTTTGGCCAAGTCGCATCTGTTTCAGATGCAAAGCTGAGAGGTGAGACGCCTTACTGGTTTCACATTGCATTATGCATGTGACGTGCACTGGGGGTTTCACATCTGCATCCTCCATATGGAGAAATGGTTTCTGTATTTCTATTGAATTGTAACCACGAGAAGGTTTGTCTTTCCATTTCTATCTCCTAAAATTGCTTTTTATAAATGAAATTGAAAGCAAACTATGGCTATTTAGCTTTTACAGAAAATATACAGGTCTAAGTTTTATCTTATTTTGGCTTCATTCTACCCAATCTACTTGCCCAGTATGAAGTGTAGTTCAGCCCCAAATCACTTCTCTCTGTTTTCTATTAAAACCCATTTCCTTCTTTTAGGAATGACCAGGCTGAGATGGAATATGACTGTGAATAGACTCACACGTGGGTCTATTCTCTTTGACTGAGACCTGAGTTTCTGCAAAAATTCCCACGGGCTTTCCAAACTAATATTCTTCTTCTCCAAATGGGAGGATAATGCGCTAGACTAAACCAATCTTGAGATTATAACCATCACATTAATCATGATTTCCCCTCTTATATGAAATCCAAATATCCTGTCAGACCTATTTTACGTGACATATTAGAGCAGATAACCACAGTAATGTAAAACATTTATTAAATGTACTTATCTGAAGCCGGAATTGTAAGTCAAGTTTCATGAAATGCTCCATTCCTAATTTCTAACTTATTTCATACGTATGTATCATATTATCTACACAATGGACTAAAGCAATAATCTACCTCTTTTACTAAGTATAGCAGATACTGTTGGTTTTCTTTTGTGTGCTCATTTCTTCTGATCCTTAGTCCTAAAATAACTCCAATTTTTCATATGGTTATCTTCACTTCTATCACTTCCCATTGTCCATAAAATCCACTGAATCAGGACTTTATTCTCTGTTCCAAAGAAAGGCTCTGAAATTGGCCAGGCGCAGTGGCTCAAACCTGTAATCCTAGCACAGTGGGGAGGCCAAGGCAATGGACTGCTTAAATTTAGGAGTTTGAGACCAGACTGAACGGGAGTGAGACCCTGTCTTTACTAAAAATAGAAAAAATTAGCCAGGGCTGGGGGATCGTGGAGCATGCCTGTAGTCCTAGTTACTCAGAAGGCTGAGATAAGAGGATTACTTGAACCCAGGAGTTTGAGGTTAATGGCTCTCTACCCAGGGCGAAAAGTGAGACTCAGTTTTGTTTTTTTTTAAGGCTCTTAAATTATTTAATCCAGTTTCTTCTTATCAGTGACTGGTTTAGCAATGAATACAGAGCCAGTGAAACATCAGAAGAGGATGGCTAGATATTTTGGAGATACAAAGAATGAGTAACAACTGATGTGCTGGTCACTGTTGGCAGCCATTTTGTGATCATAATCGAAACTAATATGAAGAGAAAGGGAAAAATTGGATAAGGGTAGAAAAATAAATCACAGAGAAACTGAGGCAGGTCCTGATGTTAAAGTACTTGAGTGACAATCTAGCTTTGGATTTTTCATTATATGAAGGATATAATTTGTTTATTATTTATGCGGGGTTGCTCTTACACAGAGTTTGAAACATTAAAACAGTCAGAATATCCTGCATTTTCCTTCTTACCCTGCATTAGCCAGTGGGTGCTCAGACAAAAGTGAGCCTGGGCATGAAAAAAGGTTACCTGCTTTGTGGTGGTCTTATGGCTATATAGCCACAGCTCATATCCCTATTTCCACATCCTCCAAGGAACCCACAGACCTGACACCTGGGTAACTTCTTTACTCTATATTCTGAACTAATCATGTAATAAGATGGGAAAGTTACAAAGCAGAATGGTTCATGCTATTAAACCATGCTTCCATTTTATTGCCGACAGATCCCCAAATCATATATTTACACACACACACACACACATATACTGTATATATATGTAATAGAACAGTATAACAAGGTTAACCTTGTCACAGGTAAGATACCTACAGTCTTCAAACTTCAAATTTTCCAGGAGAGGATCCTAATAAGTCTCATAATTTTAATATTTGTCTTTGCAAATGTTTTCTTCCCTATAACATGTATGCATTGGAAAATGTTTCAATTTCTAGTTTCTAATATAAACTATATATAATGCAATTAGCCTTTCACAAAAGTGGTCAATCCCTCCAGTTTTATAAATTTATAATAATTCTAGTGATTAAACTGCAAATACATTTGTTCACTAAGCTTACATCTCCATATATTTAACAGGTCATTTCCCAAACACATATATATACTCTTTATAAACGAAGTTTTAATCAAAAGCCTAGCTTTTTTAAATCAAAGGGACTTGAAAAAAAAGTTTGAAAACAAAGAGACAACATAATTTTCCTATAAATAGACTCTAAATAAAGGTAACATTATTATTATTTCCTTACCCAAATTGAGCAGTACATCAAATAAATGTGATTACAAATTAAAGGCAACAAATAGAAGACAGATAGATTATCAGAAGAGCTAGAATAACCCTGAGATGCTAAATAAGAGCCTGAGGTTATGTGGTTTGGGTAATATAGTAATGGAAACTTTTCTCAATAGATGTTTTTTTTCTGCTTACTAATGGTAATAAAGAGCGATACAAAACCACCTTTTCTGGAGGAGAAGACAGAAAACAGATCTCTCTATAATGTACTGAAGTGTGTGAAATGTTACTCTTAGGAAAATATAAGAAATATTTCAGTATCATGGAAACCATTTTTTTAAGGTAAAAGGAATATATTACATCTCCAACTTTATTATAAAATTGTATTTGTGTTTCATTTCTCCGATGATACATGTGTACCATTTAACAAAATGTGTATTAGAACATGTTGAACATTGGGACTCTGCTATGGACTTTCCCACCCCTCAGCAACCTTTTATAGATAGACAGCGAACCTCAAGTTCAAGTCTCTCCCACGGAGATGCTCACCATAGTAAGTGAGACGCCCCCTGGCGACGTTTTTTCCTCGGGAATTCTCAGCAATGCATTCATAGGAACCTGCGTCTTCCTGTTGGAAGTTGGGGATTTCCAGCACCCCGTTGAACTTCCTTAATTTGATTTTGCTGGAAAATGGCAGTCCATCACTTCTTCTCCAATTAATCTGAGGTATGGGACTAATAAGAAAACTATCAGTTGTTTGCTGCTATCACACGATGCCTTCTGGAGTTGAGAAAATAAAGCTTCTATGAAGGCAAGGAAAAAAGGCACAGGGTTTCAAAGGCAGAAAACCTTCTATTGGTTGGTTATGTACATAAACCTGATGAGTACATTTTATCCTTTAAGTTGATATTTTAATAAAATGAACTGTTTTTCTTGAGCCAATTCATGATTCAGAGAAAAAAGCCTAATCCATATCCACTGTATTAAATTATAACAAATACACACAAAAAAAAAAACCTCACAATTTAGTTCCTTAAATTAGGAAGGCATAGTTAATTTTTCCAATGGTTTTTAAGTACAGTTTCAAATTAAATTTTATGTGTGCATTTTTACTGCATTTTATTTTTTGCTTTGTTTCAAATGAAAGTAAATTTCAGAAAACAATAACAGGAGAGGAGGCTGTCGAAAACCACCCTGCTCTCTTATAGCAACCTAATACTTCAGCAGATAGGACTAAAATGTTATAGAACTTACTTTCCAAGGGCAAAACATTCCAATTTCACAGTTGAACCTTTAGCCGCTGGAAGAGTTTCTGGAAACTGAACTTCTATTTTGGGTTCATATTCACCCATGACACCTGTAAATCCGCAATACAAAGATAATAGTTTCAACATTTCCTTTGGCACTCTCTTTTCTTAAATAAAACTTTCTTCTGCTCACTTTGCACCAGTTCTCCTAGTGACTGAAATTGCCTACAACTGCTAACTCAGTTCAAAAGTGCAATGTCAGTACACATTAAAACTTTTGGATTTGCTGAGTCATATGTTACCACTGAACAGAGTAGTTCCAAGAAAACCACTATACCTTTTACAGTATAAAAAATGGGAGGCTTTTGAAATTCTGTATTTAATTTAGATATTTCTAGTCAAACGGAAATACATAACATATTATGACTTCTGAAATTTCCTAAAGGACAAAAACTATGGCAGAGAATTTACTTAATGGTACTCTGATAGCAGAGATACCAATCTCAAACATTAAATGGCTCCCTGGAGTCGAGAAACAGTGACTTAATAAATGGGAAAGGTCAAATTCAATTATAACTGACTGGAAAAAAGTGTTTCAAGACTTTGTGGTCATGGCATTATTCTATATCAGATGTGGTTTTGTATAAGTGGGTCAACGACTTGGGCTTACAAATCTGCTTCCACTGCAGCTCATAAACTTTCCTTAACCACCATCAAGGTGTTGATGAAACAGATTTTTTTCTTTAATTATTTTTTTTAAGTGATGCTTTTTAGCTTATAACAAAATATCCAGAGCCCTAAAAACCATTAAGCTGGTAAAAGTCAGTGACTTCATGGGAATGCAACCTCAGTCCCAGGCTCAGAAGGCTCTCATGGTTGGGCTAATGCTTTGCTGTCATTGTCTTGAAATTTTTTAATAATGTTTGAACAAGTAACTGCTCATTTCCATCTCTCACTGATCCCTGCAAATCATGAAGCTAGTCCTGGGTAAGGGTCAGGAACAAGAACCTGCAGTTTATCACCGTACTCACAATATTTTTTGCTCTCAAAAGACGAAGTGATTAATCCTTCAAGATACCCTGTTTGTTTTTTCCCATTTGTTTTTGCTTCAAATAGCAGCATCGTTTCTACTCAGAATACATTTCATACTTTGAAATATTTCATACCATCAGAACGTAGCACCAAAGGAGTGGGCGATCCCAACACTCTGGCATTTGTCACCGTACTTGTCACCACACACGTGTAATTTCCCACATCAGAGGGCTCCACCTTAGATATATAGAGGTGTCCTGTCTCTTGAGAGACAAATCTCCGACTATCTTCTTCAACAAACGATGGGTATTCATTGAAGATCCAAGCATACGATAGTTCTAATAACATCGTGGCAGAGAGAAAAAAAAATTCCATTTTTAAAAGAAAGTTTTCTGTAGCGTATTAGAACTACACAAAATCACTACACAAAATCAAAGAGGGCTGCATGCTTTTGCTGCAGGTCATGAAGAGAAGCAGTTGTGTGAAATGATTCTGTCTTCGTTCTTTCTTTATTAGTATGGAGAATGCCGTTTGTTGATTGCCATTCTTGGGGCAACAACATTATCACTGTCATCATCTCTGCTCCTGACACCTTCTGACAAACCTCTCTGGCTGGAGTCTGGCTCGCTTTTAATTTGTATCTTCATCTTGCACATTCCGTGATCTTTCAAAAGTCCAAACCTAATCATATCAATTCCTGACATCAAACTTTCCACAACCTTTTAACTTCTCAGGAATAACGTAAATTTACTTAATGGGAACATTAGAGCCTCCATGGGTAAGTGGTCAGGGGTGGGGAACCAGAGGCCTTGGGGCCATATATGGCCTTCTGGATCCCCAAGTGTGGCCTGTGGACTGATTGCAAATTGTACAGAAAAACATATTTTTAATAAAGGGATTTGTTCTGTGAAGTTTGGATTTGGTTGTGGGGCTACATTTGGAGATGTAGAGGGCCACAGGTGGTCATACTAAGCCCCAGCTTAAAGCCTTAGCATCTCAGAAGCCCCACGCAATTTCTTGAACCTGAGACTTTACACACTGCTCCTGGGACCTACAGCTCTCTTTGTATTCTGTTCTCACTTTTGCCATCTCCCCTTTTCAACAACTAAACCCCATTCTTCTAGATAACTTCCAAATGGTTTTCAAATCTTCGTTTCCACATAGGGAATAATCAATCACTTCCCCAGAGAAATCTTCCTTAAATCTTCCTTCTCTGGGTTGATATGCTTATACAGAACAACTCTACACTTATTTCAACTAAAGCATGTATCACTCCGTATATAATAATCCATTTATAGTATAACCTCCATAGTTGACCACCTCCCTATATTGACCACCTCCTTAAGTTGACCTTATTTTCATAGACCTGACATGCACCATGTGTAGGTATTAGTATTGTAGGCCTGGTTCCTTATGCTGAGCAGCTCTGCTTGCTAAGCAGTTTGTCATAGTCCCTCGGGTGGTCTTATAGAGGTGCTACTGGACTTAACTGTCCTCTCACTACTTGGTAAACAAGAGCTGTTAACTTTTCTTTCATCTGCCCTTCTTCCCCTCCAAACTGGCAAAATGAAGCATCCAAAGGCACTTATAACTCCAAAAATACTTACTGAGTTAGTTAAGAATAAAATTATGCCATCAACCATTTCCATTATGAAGTCCAATATGAGAGTTTTCTTGAACTTTAAGGCCAAGGAAAATCAACTTTCCATAAAGGAACTATTTTTCTTCTCTTTTGTGATAATGAGGGCTAAATATTATGCTGCTTTTTTCTAGACATCCAACTGTTTCAGGGGTAAGTTGATATTTCAGCACAGTTGATAGCTTAGTTCTTTCCTTATTCCGACCTTCTCTTGCATTAATTTTATTGCATTGATTCATTACTGTAATAATTTTCCAAAAGAAATTTTATGAAACATAAGAAATCAAAATAAATGTATTCTACAACAAGGCCAACTATATTTAAGGCATAACTCCAATGGTGAAGGGTCTTTCCATATGCAAAGGGAACAGTAAATTGATATACAAATAACAATGAGATAACATATAAGGGCCGAATGAGAGTTGCCATGGGTTTCAGAGAAAGGACAGGTGATATTGTTTCAAGACTGAAGAACAGGTCTTAAGGGACAGAAGAACACTCTGATAAGAAGCATAGAGTGCAAAACACGGAAAAGGCCTTTAGAGGAGAGGGCATGCTAAGTACGTGGTGGAACTCTCAATGCAAGTGCAAATGATCGACGTTTCTAAAGATTAGCAAGTCCACTGCAAATTGTACAGACATTCAGAAATGTCATTTTTTTTTAAATCTCAAACCGATCTTTAAATCATTCTATCCTATCAGCAGTGTTTCACAAAATTCCAATCAGTCATGCAATAAGTTGTGAAATCTAAAGTTGTTAGTAGGACTGTATGAAAAAAAATGTGTTTTAACCATCCACTCTGCAGATAGCCTCCTGCCAACTCTGATGATGCTTTTCCCTTGCAATTGTACTGAAGAAAAGAATGTCATAGGGTAGGTTGAGTTTGTTTTGCATTAGTTAAAAGTGGCAGCTATTGCGGTAAGACCTTTGGAGGTCTTCCTGCTAGTCTTCATTTGCCTGCAACCTCATTTTGCTTTTTAAAGGAGAGCGTGCAATCTTACTCAGTTTATCAAAGGCTTCTATACATGAAATTAATAAGGCTGTTTCGATCCCTCTTATGCAGCCAGATTTCCATTGCTTCCCCAGTATAGAAGACCTTAGCTCGGCATTAGGAATAAGAAAGCAATTTTAATTGAAAGAACTCCAATGCAGAGTCAGACAACCTAAACAATAGTAAATTCATGCAAGAGAATATTATATGGTGGTGACGATGTTTGAATAATAACTCTATGTAACAAATACTTGGAACAAATATCACAAATTTAATTGTTTGAAAATGTTCAACACAAAGTATTATTTGTATGACTCAACTTATAGTATTCCTTTTAATTTTAAAGTTTACATTCTTAATACTTAAAATACTATTATTATACTGTTATAGAGATATTGTGGTGGCTTTGTCTATGTGACAGACTAACTCATTGACTATTACAAGTAAAGGGAAAAATTTAAAATTGAAATCATTTTAAGGTTGCTCCTAAAATGAGCATGAAAAAGTGAACATATGAGCCAGGGTGTGCTCCACAGAGGTGTCCTACTTAACCAGCTTTCACTTCAAGAGAACGGACTGCCCATGCTTCAGCTGACTGATGGCCTCTACCTGCTACCCATGGCACTGTGGCTGTAGTCCCCGGGGCTGCTGAACTGGACATTGGACAGGGTGTTAATGCTGGCTCACTCCTGACCCACAAAGGATTTGTCTAGTGGGCAACTTTGGCTTGGAGACGTCCCATCTGAACAGTCCCTGTGTTCTCCCAACTATGCTGCCGTCTGACATTCTTTCTATTCAACTTTTCTTCCCTTCTCTTTGTTCACAGACATGGTGCCTTCATCACAGCCTGAGCCACCCCCCTCCCCATCTCTGCTCCTTCTCCCTTCATCTTTCAGAGACATGATCTCCGTAAATTTTTTTACAAATTTGATCCTTTAATCCCATCTTAGTGTGTGCTTCTCAGAGAAACTGAACTAACATGGGGTTGCTGGAATTGAATAACAGTCTCCTGTGCATGTAAAATTATCCCTCCCTTTGGATCTGGAAGAAATGTTCATTTTTCACCAACTTCTTTTCCTAGGGGTAACTGTCCTCCTCCTTAACTTCCATCAAGATAATTCCTCCACCTCACTCTGCCAACAGCCTCTTGGTACTAGCCTTCCAGATGAGTAAAGGTAAGTCAGTATCCCAAAGAATAATGGTGGTAGGGTACCCTGAGATCCCCAGTAAAGAAAGAGGAAAAAAATCTTAACATTTATGGATCCATTATCTTCATAGACCAAGTTGCTGAGCAGAAGCCCTAAACCCTCATATATATTGAACAACAAATGGAGAAAAGCTGTTTTGTAGGATGCAGGATCCCTGCACACTTCTTTTAAGGAATTATTATAAGTAGGAAAATTTAGAGATGTTTTTCAGACTGCTATACCAATATTACTTGAATTACAATAAGCTTACAGTATTGAATAGTCAATGCAAAATTGCATATGTGCTTTTCCTGAAATTGTATAGAAAATGCACATCTTATATACCCCACAGTATAGAAAGCCATGGTGAAGAGCTTGCAAACATTACCTTTCTCTTCATATCTCAATGGTACCACAGGAATAATTTTAAATTAAAAGCATGAAAATAGGGCCTAACTATTGAAATAAGATATAACTGGATACTATAACAATCTTTCTCTATCCCTTCTCTCAACCTCAGACAAGGAAAAAAATGAAGAGCCTTTACCAACAAAGACTCATGTAGGGTTCTGAGTTGGAATCAAAAGATGAAACAAGAGAAATAAGACAAGGAGCCTGTCTGGGGCTGGAATAGAGTATAATTAGATCAAGAACATGCCATGGCCGCGTTATCCTGGACTATCCAGCTGCGCCTAATTCAGTCCCAAGCAGTTTTTATAAGACAGAGGCAGAAGAGTCACAGTCAGAGAAAGGGAATCCTGAGTACAGAAGCAGGGGTGATCACTGGAGAAAGGTATTTTAAGAAGTTATGCTCTTGGTTTGGAGACAGAGGAAGAAGCTGAGTCAAGAAATGCAGACAGCCTCTGGAAAGCAGAAAAGACGAGGAAGCAGAGTCTCCCCTTGAGTCTCCATTGGCAGGAATGCAGTCCTACCAATATCTTGATTTTTAGTGAAGTGAAGCTGATCTTCGACTTTGAACCTCTAAAACTGTATGAGAGAGTCAATATATGTTGTTATCAATTCAGGAAGTTCACAGCGATCTGGTACTGCAGCATTGGGTAAGTGATGCTGGCGGGAAAGGGCCTATGCAGAGGAGACTGCCACCAGTGTGTGAGGTCAACATGGCCATCAGGGTCCTCATAAGGTAAAAGGGAGACAGGAGTTGGTGGGGGGTGGGTGACTAGGCGAGCAAAGGTAGGAGTGATGTGATTGCTTGCTTGGTGGCCAAGAGCCAAGGAATGTGCTCAAAAATTACAAAAAACAAGGAAACCTCTGGAGCCTGTAGAAGTAATATAGTACTACTGTCACCGGACACCTTGACTTGAGACCTTCCTGGACTTCTGATCTACAGTACTGTAAGGCAGTACATGTGTGTTGTTTTAAGGGATGAAGTTTGAGGTAATTTGTTACTGCAGCAATAAGAAATCAACGCAAATGATGATGATAGGTACAGCGACTGAATGTTACTGGTCAGGTATTGGGCAATGTTTTAGCCAGCATTTCCAAAGAAAAACAAATGACCAGAGACCCAAAAGTGGAGAAAACCTATGCTTTGAAAGCTTGAAGAAGAATCAGAGTTTATATTATGTGATTATAAGATCAATATAATGCTGGGGTGTTCCAAAAGAGATACCAAACTACCACTCCCAAATAAATGAATTAGTGATTAATCACTGTTTACAAAAACTCATGCCCTTCAAGTCTTATGGAAAGGAACCAACCGTGCATTGAATGCAGTGCACGCTGTCACAATGGGTGTACAGAAATTTGTAGCACCTACTTTTATTTATAGACATTCACTCTGAGATGGAATGAAACATAACTTTTATATCTTAGAGAAAAGATCTACACTTAAATTTTCATTTATTGCCTGTGGGACTGCATCAATATACACACACGTATATAATTCTGACTGAAAACATCTGAGGAGTACGTGATTTATTACATTTTGAATACGGTAAAAAATATGCAATAATACCATCAGAATTTACTTATCATAAAAATCTGCATTTTCCATAAAGATTAATTGTATAATGCAAAGTAAAACATATACCAAACCAGCATTCTTTGGAGATTTTTCAAGATTATTTTGTGCACCAAGATATATTAAAAAAGCTGTAATAAAAATGATAATTTTATGTACTCAAACAAGGTAGACTTTACAAAACCTTCCACAACCTCTTGTGTAAATCAGAAGCACATTATACCAAAATGACTTGGCCAGTGAGCTTTCTATTAACAATGCTGTATAAATATTAGGAATATGAAACATTTTTTATTAGAGAACCAAGAATTTTTACCAGTAAAAAGCCATAAATTTAAACAAAGAAGTAGCGAAATTCTGCTTTGAAAAAGTAATATATGATGAATGACATCCCTCCTCCAGCCATATTCCTTCCTGGGTCACTTAAAGTATAAGACCAGTCAATTTAACATGAAATATGTCACTCTGGTGTTTACCTGGAGGTACATTAATACACATACTACTGACACTTAAGGGTTTATTTCTGGTTCTCTTGTAAAATTCTATTAGGAAGGAGATTTAATCCTTTGCATAGACATTTTCTAGTAGATATTCTGTCAAACAGAACTGCAGTTAGGTAAAATTGTAAAAGTAACTTGGGCCATTTCCCGTGGCGCCAACTGGGAAATCTGACCTACTTTAAAACAAGACATTTAAAAGCGTGGAAAAACTTGCTTGATATCATTCAAGATTTCTATCACTTAGACATACAATCGGGAAGAGAATTTTGCTCTAGTGCTTACAGACAGCACCACTCTGGCAGAAGGTCTGGGACGCAGGACGTATTTAACAGTCTACAGCAGTGTAGGCCAAGGAAGATAATTTAAGGTTCAAAGACCAAGTGGCCAACAGTCAGGACTGAGGAGTTTGTACCATAAAGCAAACAGCATCTATCAGCAAATCTAACGTTTCAATGTGTCGTCTTTCAGAAGCTGTTTTGTAAGTTGTTGCTTTGGGGGGGGGGGCATATCATGATACACGGTAAGTTTTCCTTTTTTTTAATTTAGACTATGAATATCACCTAATCCATTCTGATTTAGGGTACTAATAAGTCTGACATGTGAGGATCTTAAGAAGAACAACGACCAGTGAGGGTAAAAACTAACAACCCATATCTTAGGGCTGGTTGTAGGCCAGAGGTTGGCAGGCTGCGAGTAGGGATCAAGCACAGCCTCTTGGCTGCTTTGCAAACTAAGTCTTTCAGAGGAAAATCCCACCCATTAGATCGCCCTTGTGGGCGGCTATTTTCATGTACAAGAGGAGAGTTGGTTGGCTGTGCAGGAGACTGTACAGTGTATAAAGCTTGCACTGTTTATCTGACCTTTCAAAGACAAAGTTTGCTAAGTTTTGCCCTAAGTCAGCATTCTCTACAGACCAAACGATGAGTTTGCCAATCCCTTAATTGTCTTATTTTATCCGTACTGCCCCCTTCTTTTAGGGTATCACGATGTCCTAACTTCCACCCGAAGTTTCACACAGCCCTGCAGTTCGGAGACTTCGCCACTGCTCGTCTGTCTCCCGTTTCTCTCTCCGTGTGGCCGCCGGCTTTAGTGAGCACACACGAGCCATCTCATCCTGCAACAGGAGCTTCCAAGAGACGATGCGATTTCCTGATGCCTGCCCCACCATTTTTGGTTCTATTGTTTCCTTTTAGGAGCGGCAGTGTTTTCGGGGGATGCCAGCATCTCCATCACATTCTGACTGTGTACGGCACTGCCAGGCTCTGTATTCAGCTTTCAGAGGGAGGACCCAGGGAAGCTCCTTTCCTAACTGATCCTCCCATCACGTTCCTGGACCAGGGCTGCTGCCGTTGACATGGCCGTGTCCTCCAGGCGAAGCGTCTTCCTCTGCATTTGTTAAATACGTCATGAGCACTTCTAGAAGCTATTTTGTATTTTTTTCTTACATTGTGTAATATTTCTTTTCTCAAGAAGAGCACTTTTATTTATTTATTTATTTGAGACAGTTTTACTTTGTCATACTTGGTAGAGCGTCCTGGCATCACAGCTCACAGCAACCTTAAACTCCTGAGCTCAAGCGATTCTCTTGCCTCAGCCTCCCAAATAGCTGGGACTAAGGCACCTGCCACAATGCCTGACTATATTTTTAGAGACAGGGTCTTGTTCTTGAGCAGGCTGGTCTCGAACCCATGAGCTCAGGCATTCCACCTGCCTCAGCCTCCCAGAGTGCTATAGGATTACAGGCGTGAGCCACTGTGCCTGGTCAGGAAGAGCATTTTAAAAAATGAATTTCTCTTCTCCCATCTTCAGTTCAAGCTGTTTTTGTGGGATTGACCTTACCCTTCTGTACTTGTTCTAAGGAGATCATGAAGTCGAGAGGTGCAAAGCTGGGGCCAAATTCTATGATTCTTCAGGATTTCCAGCAATGGCCTGTAGTAACTGACAAGAACTGCAACAATATCGGCAAGGCCTTTACTGACACCTTCCCTTAGTCAAGGCTGCTAAAAGAGCACGGCATCCCTAAAGAAAGAAGTTTAAATTTTCCAAGCAGAAAATGAGACCTAATGGGAAATTGTGATGCCTTCTGCAACCCTGACAATTCCCCCATTGAGCTACAGTCTCAACCCACAGCTTACCCCCCAACCCTGAGCTTGTACCTGGACTTGCTGGTACAGTGACGAGACTCAGGAAAAGAAACTCAAAAGGCAGCACTGACACTTAAGATAGAACAGAGTTGGGAAATGTAATGTGCTTCTTCTCTGAGTCCTCATTTTTAGTATCAAAATGTACCTTGTCAAACGAGTTCAGAGACCCTGAAAATGTTAGAAAGCAATTTTAAGATGATCCAAAATGCTGTCGACCATTAGAAGTTTCATTGCCAACACCTGCTTGTGCAGTTAAAATAAAGTGCTTTGCGATAGAACATTCTGCATGCTGCCATGCTAGCTACAATGTGCAATTTGGTGTGCGGGTCTTAAATTCATGCCAAAGCTCTGTCGCCAGACTTATACTTTCCTCATTACTTATCCTGAATAGTGAACATTTTATTTTTTAATGACTTCAGTGACAGTAAATACCATGTTCTTTTTTAAGTGCAGTCCAGAAGAAGGTAAAGAATCTTGCAGCTCATGGAAGTGCTAATTGGAGCCAATTATAATTTGATTGACCTGCCTTGCTATTAAAATGATATGCAAAATTTACACTGCCCTTGCGAAATGGAAATTTTCTTTAGTCAAACTAACTACAGGAAGCCCACTCTTTAATGAATCTAAAGGTGGTGCTTTTGGGTTACAATTCCCACACCAACTCTCAGAAGCTATTTCCAGAGAGGGGCTTCATGGGGTTGCAAATGATACAAAAGAACTTTATAGGCAGGGGAAATATGCAATAAAATAACTGAAATAATTAAGGGCTAGTGAATCAAGGTGCGGCATCACAATCACTCGGTCTATTCCCCAGAAGGCCTCCTTTTCTTTTATGAAAATTTAAGCTCCTTCCTAAAGAAATGTCATGGGGCCCTGACTGTTCTCTTCCTGTGATGTGGGTGATTTTTAAAAGCAGAATGCAACATTCAATTTCACTGGTAAACAGAAATGAGGTCATGAGCAGGGATGAAGTCACTGTGCCAAATCACCAGGGTCTCCTTACCAGGGAAAATCAATGACCAGGAAGCTGAAAAAATTAATTTTTTTATTCTCTTTCTCTTACACACACACACACACACACACAAAATAGTAATACTATTAGTAGCACAAAAAATCATTCATCAAAATAAACACCACTTAAAAACATTTTTAAAGACATCTTTACCTTTTCTGAAATAACTTTTCTGATTGATAGGTTAAAATAACAACTAATGGCTTCATGATAAGTTACATTATGGGAGTAGCATAAAGCCTCCTGACTTTTTAAGAGAGAGTGGCTATTTAAATATTTGATTATGGAAGGATATGCAATTAAACCTGAATATACGTGAATATCTATAATAAATATAACAAAAATAATGCCCAAGGAAATCAATAATTGAAAGTCATCAAAAGCAATCCCCATTCTTCAAATCAACAGGGCTCTATAAAAGTCAATTTCTTTATGTACTAAAAGTCATGCTAGAAATTTCATAGCAGCCTCAGGTTCAAGTCAAATATAGATACTAGTTTGCAGGCTTTGAGAAAAGTGATAGAAAAAAATGGTTAAAAAAACTCAGCATTTGGACTAACTCACCTGTCCCTCATTGTTATGCTAAATAATACATACCTATGTTTACACATATATTTCTGCTCTGTCTCCAGTTCTTGTCTAACTTAGCTATATAGATATGTCCAGGGGAAAAAAATCTATCACTCTATGACTCTTTAGAAAAATATTTCAAAGACTGAAAATATATTGCAACAGCCCTTCTTCAATTTTTAGTAATTTAGCTAAAAAATAAAATAAAATAAAAGCCTGCTGTTACAAAGAAATACATATAAAGAAAAAGTTACTGCTCAAATTCAGATTTCACTTAAAATACTCATTTGTTTAGTATTTAACTTTCACGAAAACTTTAAATTTGTATCTTTATTTGACAACTTATAATTATATATTTTTATGGGGTACAACCTGATGTTTTGCTATATGTATACAATGTGAAATGATTACATATTTAATATTTTGTGGTGAGAACACTTACAATATGCTCAGCAGGCCAGGTGGGGTGGCTCATTCCTATAATCCTAACACTCTGGGAGGCTGATGTGGAAGGATGCCTTGAGCATCAGGAGTTCAAGCCCAGCCTGACCAAAGGGCTGATAACTAGAATCTAAAGAGTACTCAAATTAATCAACAAGAAAAGGGAAACAATCCTATTTATAAGTAGGCAAGAGACTTGAACAGAAATTTCTCTGAAGAAGACAGAAAACAGGCCAACGAACACATGAAAAAATGCTTATCATCTCTAATCATCAGAGAAATGCAAACCAAAACTACCATGACATATCACTTAACGCCAATGAGAATAGCCCATATCACAAAATCCCAAAGCTCCAGATGCTGGCATGGATGCGGAAAGAAGTAAACACTTTTACACTGCTGACATTGCAAACTAATAAAACTTGTATGGAAAGAAATATGCAGAATCCTCCAAGAGCAAAATGTAGATCTTCCATTTGATCCTTCAATCTCATTACTAGGTATCTATCTGGAAGAAAAAAGGTCATTTTACCACAAGGACATTTGTACTAGAATTTTTATTGAAGCTCAATTCACAATCGCCAAGACATGGAAGCAACCCATGAATGGATTAATAACCTTTGTGGTATATGTCAACCATGGAATATTATTAAGCTCTAAAAAGATGGAGACTTTACACCTTTTGTATTTACCTGGATGGAGTTGAAGCAAATAGTTCTTAGTAAAGTATCACAAGAATGGAAACGCAAGTATCCAATGTACTCAGTACTAATATGAAACCAGTCGACAAATGATTACATGTCCATACAGAGAAAAACACAAGTGTGTTCAAGTGGGGAGGAGGGGGGAGGAGAAAGGAGGATTGGTAAACACTCACCTAATGTGCACAGTGTGAGGGTAGACAGCATCTGCGGTTTATCCCCTACATGAGGAGCTCAACTACAACTTGAACTTTGCTTTAGAAATACAGATCATGTGACCTAATCATTTATACCCTCATATTATCTGGAAAAAAAAAAAAAAAAAGACCAGCCTGAGCAACGGTGAGACCCGTGTCTCTACTAAATATAGAAAAATTAGGCAGGTGTTGTAGGGGGCACCTGTAGTCCCAGCTACTCAGGAGGGTGAGGCAGGAGGATCGCTTGAGCTGAAGCCATGGCACTATAGCCTGGGCAACAGAGTGAGACTATATTTCAAAAAAGGAAAAAAAAAAAATATATATATATATGTATAAAACATACACACACATATATGTATATACATATAAAAAATAAAATTAAATAATCCAGCAATTTTGAAATATGCAATAAATTATTCTTTATCTATAGTCACAATACTGTGCAATAGACCTCAAGAATATATTCCTCCTAACTGAACTTTTGTGACCTTCGACCCCCATCTCCACAATTCCCATCCCTCATCTCCAGTCACTGGTCACCCACCATTATCCTCTCTGCTTCCATGAGCTTGATTTTTTTTTTTATTTCATATATGACAGATAATGTGGTGTTTAAATTTCTGTGCCTAGTTTATTTCTCCTGGCGTTAAGTCCTCCAGCTTTATCCATGTTGTCAGAAATGACAGAATTTCCTCCACCCTTAAGGCATAATAGTATTCCATTGCATACATAAACTACATTTTATTTATCCACTCATCCATAATGTATTCATCAATTGCAGTGATTCTACATCTTGGCCATTGTGACTGGGGCTGCAGTGGAAATGGGAGTGCACACAGCCCTTCAGAAATGTACTCTTTCTTATCTTTGATTATAAGCACCTGTTATGTTGACCCATTTATTTATCAAACCCTTCATATTCCTACTACTTTATACTTGATCCCTTCCTAGCAATTGTTCCTTCTGTATGGTATACTCCAGTCAATGTGAAAAAATAATTTGTTTAATTAGGGATTCCTGTCTAAAGAAATATCCAACTCTCCCTAATTCAGAATGTCTTTCACAATTACCACTATTCAGTTAAAGGTGAAAGTTAGCAAGAAAATATAAATTACTCTTTTTTTTATTTTTTTTATAATTTTATTGAATCATAATTGTGTACATTGGTGCAATCATAGGGAACAATGTGCTTCATATACAATCAGAAATATTTTGATCGTACTGTTACAGATAGCCTTCATGGCATTTTCTTGATCACTATATAAAGACATTGATACTCTACCTTTAATAAGTTTCACCAGTACCCTGCTAAGATGCACC
>CAUYON010196533.1:0-22588 GCA_963573935.1 Arctocebus calabarensis
CTGTAGTCCCAGCTACTTGGGAGGCAGAGGCAAGAGACTCGCTTGAGCCCAGGAATTGGAGGTTGCTGTGAGCTGTGATGCCACAGCACTCAATCCAGGGTGACAGCTTGAGGCTCTGTCTCAATAAAAAAAATAAAATAAAATAAAAAGGGTTTGCACAGCCAAGGACATAATCAAAAGAGCAAATAAGTTAACATACAGGTGAGGGAAAATATTTGTATGCTATACCTTAGATTGAGGGCTGATAACCAGAATCTACAAAAAACCCGCACAAATTAAAAAAAAGAAAAAAAATCAAACAACCCCATTATTGAGCAGAAGAAATCAACAGAAATTTTTCTAATGAAGACAGACAAATGACCAACAAATACATGGAAAAATACGCAACATTTCTAATCATCAGGGAAATGAAAATCAAAACTTCATTGAGCTATCACCTAACCCCAGTGAGAATGGCTCACATCATAAAGTTCCAAAGCAACAGATGCTGGCATGGATGCGGAGAGAAAGGAACTCTCAAACACTGTTAATGAGACTACAAAGTAGTATAACTTCTATGGGAAGTTGTATGGCGATACTTTAAAGAACTTAAAGGAGAACTATCATTTGATCCAGCAATCCCACTGCTGAGTACATACCCCAAAGAAAAAAGGGCATTTTACAAAAAGGACACCCACACCCAAATGTTTATACTAGCACAAGTCACAATCACAAAAATGTGGAAACAACCCAACTGCCCACCAACACATGAATGGATTAATAAAAAGTGGTATATGCATACCATGAAAAAATAGGCATTAAAAAAGTGGCAATCTCAATCTAGTATCTTTTTTAACAACCTGGATGGAACTGGAAACCACTCTTTTAAGTAAACCATCACAAGAATGAAGAAACAAAATTATATACTCAATAACAAATTGGAACTAACCAATCAACACTTAAGTACATATATGAAAGTAAATCTCAATAAAAATCAAGCTGGGGGCGGGGAGATGAGGACATGGTAAATTCACACCTATTGGGTACAGTGCACACTTATTCTCAGTGAGGGACACACAACTTTGACACAATCTGTACAAAAATAAAGTATACAAATAAAATATTTCAAAATTTTTTAAAAAGATGGAATAACACAAAAGTCTATCACAGACAGATGAATGAACAAAAGGTGCTACATAAATTCAATGAAATACTACTCAGCTATAAAAACGAAATTCTGATACACTATATAATATAGGTGAACTATGAAGACAATATGCTAAGTGAAATGAACCAGTTACAGAGGGCAACTAACTATAGTATATGAGGTATATGAGACACAGAAAATGGTGGTTGCCAGGAAGCTACGAGGTTACTAATTTAATACCCTTATTTGTTTCATAAAACTCTTCATACAGGACTTTTTTTTTTTTTTTTGAGACAGAGTCTCACTTTGTCACCCTCAGTACAGTGCCATGGCATCATAATTCACAGCAACCTCAAACTCTTGGGCTCAAGCAATTCTCTTGCCTCAGCTTCCCCAATAGCTAGGACTACAGATGCCTGCCACAATGCCCGGCTATTTTCACAGTTTGAGGTCTCTCTCTAGCTCAGGCTGGTCTCAAACTCAGGAGCTCAGATAATCCACCCACCTCGGTCTCCCAGAGTGCTAGGATTACAGGTGTGAGCCACCTCACCCAGCCTACATATAGAAGTTGTTGAAATCTATTTTTCTTCAACAGAACATTTCTGATATGAAGTAATGTTACTCATTACCTGAATATATAATTATACACTGAATATCTGCTATCATCCACAATAATTTACTGATTAACAAAATAAGAAAAATCACTTGCTATTAAATGTTTTATAGAAAGTATGCTTTATCTTCCATGTAAAACAAAGTAGTTCCATATTGTCTACAGTCAACTATTTCTTAGCAGCCTTTAATACAATCTGTCTTTTCACCTAATTTGATAAAATTATTTGTGGACTAAATATGCTGAAATAATATGAACAAAGAGACACAAGTTACTTAAAAAAACAAAAGCCATGTTTTGAAATTTCTGCTGGGTATTTGAGAGACTATCAAAAATATAAATCTATTGATTATATATATTCAATTCTTGTTTTTAAATAAACAACTGAAAGTGCTTTATGAAATAGAAACAGATCTTACCAATGCAGGCCACTGAATCTGTTTGCTCTTTGATCCCTGAGTCTGGCTAGGGTCATTCCTTTTGGCCCAGATTAAGTGGTATTCCACCAAGAAAGCTGAAAAATCTTCATAAACTTTAACCCACTCTCGCTTATCCCATTCAAGATCATCAAATTCCACATATACCTATGAAAATGAAAAAAAGAAATTCTGTAAACAAAACAGAACAGTAATATTTCTCATTTTTAGTAATACAGAATTGTACATATTTGTGGGTTATGTGTGACATTTTAATATTTGCATGACAGGTACAATGATCAAATCAGAGTAATTATGATATCTATCACCTTTAAAATTTATCACTTATATTGGAAACACTTCAAACCTTCTTTCAGCTATCTTGAAATACAGAATAAAATACTGTTAACTATAATCACCATACCATGCTAGTAAACACTAGAACATTCCTTGTATCTAAATGTAGGATATGGAGAAAACAGAACCCCAGTACACTGTTGGTGGCAATATAAATTGGTATAGCCACTATTGAAAATACTATGGAAGGTTTTCAAAAAAGAATAGATGTACCATGTGATCCACCAATCCCATTGCTAGGTACATATCCAAAAAAAGGAAATCAGTATATTAAAGAGATATCTGCACATTGACGTTTACTGTAGCTCTATATACAATTACCAAGACCTATGTCCATCCTGTATCCATTAACAGATGAAAAGATAAAGAAAATGCAATATATATACATAATGGGACACTATTCAGTCATAAAAAGGAATGAAATCTTGTCATCTGAAGCAACATACATAGAAATGAAGGCCATTATGTTACTAATAAGCAAGCCAGGAAGGGAACTGAAGAAGCAACTCTCATGGAAGTACAAGTATAATGATGGTTATCAGACACTAGGAAGTGCAGAGTGAGATGAAGAGAGGTTAGTTAATGGGCATAGTAGTAGTTCAAAATATATGCCATAAACTTGAATTTAAAAAGACATTATTAACAAAAACATTATTTAACTTAACATTTCTCTTCAAAGTATTAATTTAACTAACTTCTCTTAACCAGATCATAACCCTTATTTATTTCTATGACAAGGAGATAAACCATAAATGTTTAAGAAAAGCAATTTACAGAGTGTTGATCCGGTACAATTGGTGCCTGTCTCCTAAATATATGCTAGAAGCAGAGGCTGGAAAATGTTTTGTTTTGTTTTGTTTTTGAGACAGAGCCTCAAGCTGTCATCCTGGATAGAGTGCTGTAGCATCACAGCTCACAGCAACCTCCAATTCCTGGGCTCAAGCAAGTCTCCTGCCTCTGACTCCTAAGTAGCTGGGACTACAAGCACCTGCCACAATGCCAAACCTTTTTTTTTTGGTTGCAGTGGGCCAGGCTGGATTCGAACTCTCCAGCTCAGGTGTACGTGGTTGGTGCCCCAGCCCATTAAGCCATAGGTGCCGAGCCTGGAAAATGTTTTTATAAAGTAAATAGTTGGCCATGCATGGTGGCTCACACCTATAATCTTAGCACTATGGAAGGCTGAGGCAGGTGGATTGCCTGAGCTCACAGGTTCAAGATCAACCTGAACCAGAGTGAGACCTCATCACTAAAAAATGCCCGGCGTTATGGAGGATACCTGTAGTCCAGCTACTTGGGAGGAGAATCGCTTGAGCCTAAGAGGTTAAGGTTGCCGTGAGCTATGATACCACAGCACTCTACTGATGGTGACAAACTGAGACTCTGTCTTCCCTACCCCCCCAAAAAACTTCGTGTGTGTATATATATACACACACACACACACAAAATTATACCATCACGTAAAGCCTTCAAATATTATAGCACTTTAACTTCCATAATTTGAAGAAGCAACCATAAAACAATCTGAAAATGTTTTAATGGTCAACACCTCTAAAGAGACATATTTATTTACTTTTCAGAGACAAAGTCTTACTTTGTCACCCTCTGTACAGTGCTATGACTGTCATTGCTCACCGCTACCTCCAGCTCTTGGGCTTAGGTAATTCTCTTGCCTTTAGCCTTCTGAGTAGCTGGAACTACAGGTGCCCACCACAGCTTTTTTGGGGTTGCAGTTTTGAACCTGGGGGTCTGAGTTCGAACTTGCCACCCTCAGTACATGGGGCCAGCACCCAAATCACTGAGCCACATGTGCCACCCAAGAGATATATTTAATAACTGGCCTAAATTGTCAATTAGGTATGAATGTTATAAGCATTACTTAAATTTCTATTTCCCCAAATTAAAATTTTCCCCCTCCCCTCTATTAACAAAAGAGAAAGGGCTATCTGCAATCTGACAATAACATCTGCAGACAGATGGATAGACAGTTTCCTAGAAGCAAATGAATATAAAACTATTTGATTTTAAAATATTACTATAAGGCAGAATCCCTAACAACAACAGCAACAACAACCAAAAAACCTAGTAATAATCAATGTCTATGGTTTGCATCTGAGCAGGCAGTCTTCTGGCCTTTAGAGATGTTTTTGTCAGGGTTAGATCTTCACTATTTAATCTAACCTGTAATTTTGGAAAGGTCAGATGGTGACAACTGGAGGAAAGCACAGTATGTTGTGAGTTCTTCAGCTGTCTAGGCTGTCTTTGCTCTGATGTCAAGCCAACTGCTTGCTTGGTTCCAACGTTCAGTGAAATGGGTTCTGCAATCAGTAGAAGCTTCTTTCTGGCTAGATACTACAATGGCTTTTAGTCAAGCTGTTAACAAGAAATGTTCCCTGACTAGGCAATTCTGTTATTTGGGATCTGTAGTAGGGCACAGTTGTAGCTTGGATTCTGAGACAGTCACTGTTTAGGACAGGTGGAGATGACAAGTTATGAACCTTAGAAATGTGTGATGTAGGAAATTACCCGTGAGAGCAGAGCTATGAGATGGGCTTTAGGCTGAGTTAAGTAAATTACAAAGAACCAGGGAGTCATGACACTTCCAAATTAAGCCAATAAAGGTCCAATAACAGACCCAATGAAATGAAGATTTATGAAAACAACTGACAGCCAATAATATTCAAAAAATTTCAATGAACTGCCAAATTATATGAATAGAAAATTTAATGTAAAAAAAAAACTACACATGAAAAGCACAAAAAGTCAAGCTGGCGCCTATGGCTCAGTGGGTAGGGCGCCGGCCCCATATTCCAAGGGTGGCAGGTTCAAGCCTGGCCCCGGCCAAACTGCAACAAAAAATAGCCGGGCAACCAAACTGCAACAAAAAATAGCGGGGCATTGTGGTAGGCGCCTGTGGTCCCAGCTACTCAGGAGGCTGAGGCAAAGGAATTACCCAAGTCCAAGAGTTGGAGGTTGCTGTGAGCTGTGTGATGCCACAGAACTCTACAGAGGGCAATAAAGTAAAACTCTGTCTCTACAAAAAAAATACACATTAGACCAAATACATACATATAGAACATTCTACCTAACAGCAATATCATACACCATCTTCTCAAACACACACATATTAGGGCACAAAATGAGCCTCAAAATTTTTAGTCAGACTGAAATAAAATCAAGTGTCTTTTCTAAACACAATAGTATAAAACTAGAAATTAGTAACAGGAAGAATTACAAAAAATTCACAAATATTTGGAAATTAAAATATATACTATGGGTGGCGCCTGTGGCTCACAGGAGTAGGGCACCAGCCCCATATCCTGGAGGTGACAGGTTCAAACCCAGCCCCGGCCAAAAACCACCAAAAAAAAAAAATTGAGACCAAAACAACAAACATAACATACTTATAAATACAATAAAAGCAACTATAAGAATAAAGTTTACAGAAATAAAAACCTGTATCAAAAGAGATGAACGAGCTGGGTGTAGTGGCTCACACCTATCCTAGCACTCTGGGAGGCGAAGGTGGGTGGATTATCTGAGCTCACAGGTTGTGGACAAACCTGAGCAAGAGCGAGAACTGTTTCTAAAAAAAACTAGCAGGGTGTTGTGACTAGTACCTGTAATCCCAGCTACTAGGAAGGCTTAGGCAAGAGAATTCTTTGAGCCCAAGAGTCTGTTGCTGTGAGCTATGACACCACAGCACTCTACCAAAGGTAACAAAGTGAGACTCTGTCTTACCACAAAAAAAAAAAAAAAAAAAAGATGGATGTTCTCAAGCAAACCAGCACACACACACCAAGGAACAAGGGAAAAAAAAAAAAAACTTAGCCCATGTTAGCGAAAGAAAGAAAATAATAAAGATCACAAGAAAATTAAATGAAATAGAAACTAGAAAAACAATACAGAAGACCAGCATTTTTACGTATTGACAAAATTTATACTAGACAGAAGGAACAGAGAAAACACAAATAAAAATGAGAAATACAAAGTTTCATAACAGACTACTATAAACAATTTATACACAAATAAATTAAATAACTTAGAAAAAATGGGCTGGGCACGGTGGCTCATGCCTGTAAACCCAGCATTTGGGAGGCCAAGGCAGATAGACAGCCTGAGCTCACAGGTTCGAGACCAGCCTGAGTCAGAGCAAGACCTCATCTCTAAAACTAGCTTGACGTTATGGCAGGCAACTGTAGTCCCAACTCCTGGGGAGGCTGAGGCAAGAGACCTGCTTGAGCCCAAGAGTTGGAGTAATAATGAAGGAGAAAGAAATGAAAGGCATTCAAATAGGAAAGGAAAATGTAAAAGTATTGATGACATGACTTTTTTCTATATAAAATTCTCCAAAAACTACCAAAAGAACTGTTAGAAGTACTACACAAATACATAAAGTTTCAGGATACAATAGCAATATATAAAAAGAAGTAGCATTTCTAAACACTAATAACTAATCAAAAGGAAATCAAGAGAACAAACCCACTTAAAATAGCAACAAAGGAATAAATGAAATACATAATAAATTTAACTGAGATAAAAGACTAGTATTATGAAAACTATGAAATAAAATAACAAAAGACAATGAAGAGGACACAAATAAATGAAGTGATACCCTATGTTCTTATTCTAGAAAAATTAAATTATTAAAATGTCTGTATGGGGCAGCACATGTGGCTCAGTGGGTAGGGCGCCGGCCCCATATACCAAGGGTGGTGGGTTCAAACCCAGCCCCGGCTGAACTGCAGTAACAAAATAGCTGGGCGTTATGGCGGATGCCTGTAGTCCCAGCTACTCATGAGGCTGAGGCAAGAGAATCACTTAAGCCCAAGAGATAGAGGTTGCTGTAAGCAGTGTGACACCACAGCACTCTACTGAGGGTGATAAAGTTAGACTCTGTCTCTACAAAAACAAACAAAAAAATGTCTGTATGATGCAAAGCAATCTAGAGAGTCAATGCTATCCCTATAAAAATGCCAAAAACACTATTCATACAAATAGTAAACAACAATTGTAAAATTCATATGAAACCACAAAGAGATGCAAATAGCCAAGCAGTTCTAAACAAAACAAACAAAGCTGGAGGCATCAGACCACTTTAATTCAATATATACTACATAAAGCTATGATGACCATAAGAACATGGTATTAATGTAAAAACAGACACATAGACCAATGGAACAGAACAGAGAGCTCGGAAATGAACCTACTTATGTATGGTCAATTGAAATGCAAGGAAGGTGCTAAGAACACACAGGCTGAGACTAAGAGCATCATTTGAGGCCAGCCAGGCCAATACAGGGAAAACTTTATTCTCAAAAAAGAAAAAAAAAAAAAACAAAACCGAATAGCCTCTGTTAAATAAATGCTGCTGGAAAAGTGGATACCCACCACATGCAGAAGAATGAAAATGGACCCTTACCTCACACTACATGCAAAAGCCAACCTAAAATAGACTAGAAACTGTAAAA
Source organism: Arctocebus calabarensis (assembly GCA_963573935.1). NCBI lineage: Eukaryota > Metazoa > Chordata > Mammalia > Primates > Lorisidae > Arctocebus > Arctocebus calabarensis. Next base: position 7,981 of record CAUYON010196533.1, read on the forward strand.
CTACTAGAAGAAAACACAAAGAAAAAGCTACATGACACTGATCGGGGCAAAATTATGTTTAGATTTGACCCCAAAAGCACAAGTAATAAAAGTAAAAATATGCAAATAGGATTACATTGAAGTAAAGTTTCTTCACAGCAAAAGAAACAACAGTACGCACAAACTACAGATTGGGAGAAAGTATGTGCAAACATGTATCTGATAAGGACTTAATATCAAAAATACACAAGGCAGGGTGGCGCCTGTGGCTCAGCTAGTAGGGCACCGGCCCCATATACACCAAAGGTGGTGGATTCAAACCCAGCTTTGGCTAAACTGCAAAACAGAAAAATAGCCAGGCGTTGTGGCAGGAACCTGTAGTGCCAGCTACTCGGGCGGCTGAGGCAAGAGCCTAAGCCAAGGAGTTGGAATTTGCTGTGAGCTGTGTGACTCCATGGCACTCAACCAAGGGCAATAAAGTGAGACTCTGTCTCTACAAAAAAAAAAAAAACACAAGGCACTCAACATAACCCAATATCAAGAAGAAAACCCTCAATTAAAATATGGAAACTGAGCTCGGTGCCCTCAGTACAATGGTTACGGAGCCAGCCACATACACCGAGGCTCGAGGGTTCGAACTCAGCCCAGGCTAGCAAAACAACAACAGCTACAACAAAATAGCTGGGTGTTGTGGCCGGCACCTATAGTGCTGGCTACTTCAGAGGCCGAGGCAAGAGAATCACTTAAGCCCAAGAGTTTGACGATGCTGTGAGCTGTGACGCCACAGCATCCAACCCATGGCAACATATTGAGACTCTGTCTCAAAAAAAAAGGGAAACAAACATTCCTCAAAGTAAGACATACAAAAGGCGGAATAGCTCATCATGATTAATCCTTAAAGGGAATGCAAATTAAAACCACAATGAGATTTTATTTCATACTTCTCAAAATAATAAAAAAGACAAAAGAGAACAAGAGTTGGTGAGGATGTGGATAAAAGAAAAACCATGCATACTGTTGGTGGGAATGTAAATTAGTATAGCTATTATGAAAAACCATATGAAGGATCCTCAAAAAAAAAAAAAAAAAAAAAACACTGGCCAGGTGTGGTGGTTCACACCTGTAATCCTAGCAATCTACAATCTAGGAGGCCAATTTCAAATGGGTGGACAGCTTGAGCTCACAAATTTGAGAAAAGCGAGAACTCATCTCTACTAAAAATAGAAAAACTAAGGCAAGAGGACGGCTTGAGCCCAACAGTGGGAAGTTGCTGTGAGCTATGATGCCACAGCACTCTACCCAGGGCAAAAGCTTGAGACTGTCTCAAAAAAAAAATAAAATAAAACAAAAAGATTTACTATATGATTCCCCACGCTTCACTTCTATGGATTTAGAAATACGAAATCGGAAAGTGCCTGTGGCTTAGTGGGTAGGGTGCCGACTCCATATACCAAGGGTGGCAAGTTCAAACCCAGCCCCAGCCAAACTGCAACAAGAAAACTGCCGGACTTTGTAGCAGGTGCCTGTAGTCCCAGCTACGGGAGGTTGAGGCAAGAAAATCGCCTAAGCCCAGGAGTTGGAGGTTGCTTGTGAGCTGTGTGATGCCACAGCACTCTACCAAGGGCGATAAAGTGAGACTGTCTCTCCAAAAAAAAAAAGGAAGGGAAAAAAAAGAAAAATACAAAATCAGTTTGTCAATGAGATGTCTCAACTCCTACATTCACTGAAACACTATCCATAATAGCCAAAATATGGAATTAAGCTAAGTGTCTATTAACAAATGAATAAAGAAAATTCTATACATATAAAGAATATATATTCAGATCCAGAAAAGAAAAAATATCTGTTATTTATAATAATATGGGTATAAGTGTGGAACATTATACTACGAGAAATAAGCCGGGCATAGAAAAACAAATATGCAAGTTCTCAAAACATATGGAATGCAAAATAATTGAAGAGAACTGCGGTTATAAAGACTGAAGGGGTAGGGGCAGCGCCTGTGGCTCAGTGAGTAAGGTGCTGGTCCCATATACCAGAGGACGTAGGTTCAAACCCAGCCCTGGCCAAAAACTGCAAAAAAAAAAAAAAAAAGACTGAGTGGTAGGCATGGGAAATAGAAAGATAATAGTCAAAGGGTATAAATTTGAGTTAGACAGGAGGAACTTTTTCTTAGCTCTACTTCACTACATGACTAATATTCCAAAAGTGCTAAGAGTAAATTTCAAATGTTCTCACCACAAAAGTCACAAAACAATTAAATATTTGAGGCAAATATATTATCTAGCTTAATTTATCTCACATTATATTCATAAATCATAACATCAGTTTGTATACCATAAACTTATAGAATTATATATTGGCAATTTATAATTTTTTAAAATGTAGTAATTATTTATAGCTAAATTAAAAATGAGAAAGTAACCGAGTAGGTTTACATAGAGAATACTTGTACAATTGTTAAAATATACTTTTCTTGGACAGGCATGGTTCCTTTGTTGAAACAGTCTCACTCTGTCTGCCTGGCTTAAGTGCCAGGGCATCATCATAGCTTACAGCAACCTCAGACTCCTGGCCTCAAGAGATCTCTTGCCTCAGACTCCCAAGTAAGTAGCTGGGATTACAGGTTCTGCCATGACATTTCATTGACTAAACTGATTTCATGTAATCCCCCTATAATCCTACAACTCTGGGAGGCCAAGGCTGGTGGGGGAAAAGTATGTATATTTACACCCACACACTTCTCTTCCCTCTTTTCTTTTTCTTTCCTTTGTTGAGACAGTCTTACTCCATCAGCCTGGCTTAAGTGCCATCACTACAGCTCACAGCAACCTCAAACTCTTGGGCTCAAGCAATTCTCTTACCTCAGACTTCAATTAGCTGGTATTACAGGTGCTGCCATGATGCCTGCCTGGCTAGTTTTTCTATTTTTAGTAGAGACAGGATCTCCCTCTTGCTCAAGCTGGTCTCAAACTCCTGAGCTCAAGCAATCCACCTGCCTCAGCCTCCCAGAATGTTAGGATTACAGGCATGAGCCACTGCACTAAGCCCCTGTTTTCTTTATAAAAATTGTTAGTACTCATTAATTGAATACATTAATGAAATCATGACTGCCTAAACAAGCAGCTCACTACTTCAAAGCATATATAAAATTCATTTGAAAAGGATGTTTTAAGGAATAACTTAATTACCTGTCCCTATCCCCAAAAACAGCACAATAGGGAAGCTAGTTTTTTCATTCCATTTTGGGGTAGAAAAGGAGATATAGACTTGACACCTGTGGCTCAAGTTGCGAAGGCGCCAGCCACGTACATCTGAGCTGGCAGGTTGGAATCCAGCCCAGGTCCGCCAAACAACAATGACGGCTGCAACCAAAAAATAGCCAGGTGTTATAGCAGGCGCCTATAGTCCTAGCTACTTGGGACGCAGAGGCAGGAGACTTGCTTGAGCCCAGGAGTTGGAGGTTGCTGTGAGCTGTGATGCCACATCACTCTACCCAGGGCGACAGCTTGAGGCTTTGTCTCAAAAAAAAAAGAAAGAAAAGGAGATATAATAAAGTCAACATTTCAGGCTTAATTCTCTGTCATTTTTCACCAAAGGTAGGAATAATTTTATCCCTGGAGAAGCTTACCTATGAGCTAGAAAGAGTTTCTTTAACTTTAATCATGCAGTAATCAGCCAGGCGTTGTGGCGGGCACCTGTAGTCCCAGCTACTTGGGAGGCTGAGGCAAGAGAATCACTTAAGCCCAAGAGTTTTACATTGCTGTGAGACTCTGTCTCAACAACAATAAGAAATATTAAAAACTCAAAAAAGATGTCAGATTATTTCCCTTACTTAACTAAGAACTATTAAGTTTCCCATGGGACTAGAATAAAATCTAAATTTCTTTTTCTTCGTTTTTGGGGGGTTAGTTTTGTTTTTTCAGACAAACTCACTTTGTAGCCCTGAGTGTGGCGACATAATTCACAGCAACCTGAAACTCTTGGGCTCAAGCAAGTCTCTTGCCTCACACTCTCAAGGAGTTGGGACTAAAGGCACCTGCCACAACACCCAACTATTTTTTAGAGATGGGGTCTTGCTTTTGCTCAGGCTACTCTGGAACTCCTGAGGCTCAAATGATCCATCCACCATGGCCTACCAGAGTGCTAGGATTACAGGTGTGAGCCATTGTGCCCGGCCTCTAAATTTCTTACATTAGTTGACAATGCCCTACAGCAGTGGTTCTCAACCTTTCTAATGCCGTGGTCCTTTAATTCAGTTCCTGTGGGTCGTGACCCACAGGTTGAGAACTGATGCTCTGAAGGGTTGATTTCTACAGACTCCTTTGACCGCACTACAACCACCTGTCTCTTACTCTATGAAGATTTCACAGGGTGTCCCAAAGGACAACACCCATAGAAGTTGCCATACCTAGGGAAAAAGAGAAATTGTACCTAAATGTGCCTTCATTTACAAAATATTGATTACAAAATTTTACAAAGAGGTGATCAAGATGTAGAGAATATTTGTAAAATTCTGTAATAAATATTTTGTAAATAAAGGTACATTTAAGTTATAATTTCCCATTTTCCCTATGTGTGGTGATTTTTATAGGCTTTTGGGACACCTATAAAAAAACAGCCAGGTGTTGTGGTGATTTCTAAAACACACCAAGCTCATTCTTATCTCATGATAGAAGGAAAAAAATAATATAAAAACTTGAGAAGGCTAGTATAAAAACTTATTGAAATAGTTAAAAACAGAATTGAAATAATGTTTGAAACCAAAAGAAATGTCACGAGAAGGATAAATGAACCAACCATTCCCTGAAGCCGTTACTTTATTCTTTGAAGAAAAAAGGTTAGTGTCAGAAAGGTGGAAATATAAGCGTTACTCAAAAGACAGACTGCCCGTGGCTAGTATCAATTACCCTACTATTCAAATATACATTTTTATCTAACCTACATAAACTTTAAAGCTTTAGAAATAAACTTCAAATGTGAGAACCAGGACTTGGCATCTGTAGCACAGACGGCCAAAAAAACTGAGGCTGGCAGGTTCAAACCCTGGGCAAGCTTAACACAATGAAAACTGCAGCAAAAAAATAGCCAGGCACTGTGGCAGGCACCTGTAGTCCCAGGTACTTGGGAGGTTGAGGTAAGAGAATCACTTAAGCCCCAGAGTTTGAGGTGGCTGTGAGCCATGATGCCACAGCACTCTACCAAGGGTAACATAGTGAGACTGTCTCAAAAAAAAAAAAAAAAAAGTGAGAACCAGGTGAATATCAATATAGCAAGATGAACAATGAACAAAAGGTACTGACAGTTACTATTTATAAAACCCCATAAAGGTGGGCGGCACCTGTGGCTCAGTGGGTAGGGCGCTGGCCCCATATACCGAGGGTGGCGAGTTCTGTACAAACTACTACGAAAAAATTGCCCGCCAAACTGCAACAAAAAAATAGCCAGGTATCGTGGTGGGAACCTGTAGTTCCAGCTACTAGGGTGTGATGTGCCACGGCATTCTACCAAAGGCGATAAAGTGAGACTGTCTCTATAAAAAAAAAAAAAAAAAAATCCCATAAAAGTAGTACTTCAAGTCAGTGAAGTTCTTGAGATGATCAAGTTATTATATAGGATACTGTAGACAATTAGGTGGAAAGATAGTCAATGTTCTATATATCATTATCTTACCAATCAGGCACCACAATGCACAGAGCATACAGTTTGGGAGTCAAAACTCTAAGACCCTGAATTATAAAATCTATTTGAGCCTTAGTTTTCAAATTAGTCAAACAGGGATTATAAAATGGTATTTTTGAGGATTGTTTTAATGATTAAACATGATAAAGTAAGAAAAGAACTTAAGGAAACAGTAAGTATGAACACCATAAATGTTGGTTTTTCTTTCCTTTTCTCAAACGTAAAAGAATGATATACTACATAAAAAATAGAAAGAAAATGTTTAGCAATAGATATGTCTCGTGATCAAGACCACATTGTGGGTGGGCACGGTGGCTCGCGCCTGTAATCTTAGCACCCTGGAAGACAAACTGGTCAACTGTTTGAGCTAGGGAATTCAAAACCAGCGTGAGTAAGAGCAAGACCTCATCTTTACTAAAACTAGAAAAAAATTAGCTGGGTGCATGTAACGAGGGTCTACAGTTCCAGCAACTCAGGAGGCTGTGGGAGGAGGATTGATTGCCTGAACACATGAGTTTAAGGTTGTTGTGAGCTAGGCTGACACCACAGCACTCAAGTTCTGACAGAGTATGACTCTGTCTCAAACAAACAACAAACAAACATAAAGAAAGATTAATGAGTAGCAGAGAACTAAAACATCTAAAATTCTATAACTCAAGAGTGATTAACATGGTCATTAGGGAAAACTAACAATCAGAAGGAATAATTCTTATAAATATGTATATACAATAGAAATTGGCCCTATGGAGAATATTACAGAGAATAATTTTTTTCAGAGACAGAGTCTCATTTTATTGCCCAGGCTGGAGTGCAGTGGCATGATAACTATGCACTGGAACCTAGAACTCCTTAGCCTCAACTGATTCTCCTGCCTCCGCCTTCCAAAGTCCTGAAATTACAAGCAGGAACCAATATGTCCTGCCAACATTAAATTTTAAAGAGACAGAGAAGTGGTACATACAGGTGAAAAAAATACCAACAATGTTCACACCTGTTTTAAATCCATTTTTAAAGAAATTCAATCCAAAAAGAGTCCTTGCTATTTACTAGTTGGAAGAAATGAGTATCAATGCAATATACTTTTTTCTTCCAAAGGAGTATCAATGCAATATACTTTTTTCTTCCAAGGATAATTATAACCTACTTCAAAAGGACTGCAAGAATAAATATTTGGATAGCAAGCCATATAATAATTCTACCATTATCTCATTTTTAAATTTAACAAGTTTACAGGTGTATGTACATTCTCTCACTTTCGGCACTTGAATTCAACCCTATAAAATAGATATTAAATATGTTTTATTGACGAGAACTCTAAGACCAAGAAAGATTAAGCGATCTATCAGTTACCCAATTAATACATGGCAGGATCAGAATTTAAAGCTGAGTGTAATTTTCTTCTCTCTCTCTTTTCTTTTTTTGAGACAGAGTCTCACTATGTTGTCCTCGGTAGAATGTCATAGCGTCACAGCTCACAGCAACCTCAACTCTTGGGCTTACAAGATTTTCTTATCTCAGCCTCCCAAGTAGCTGGAACTACAGGCGTGTGCCACAATGCCCAATGTCGTTGTTTTAGCTGGTCCGGGCCAGGTTCGAACCCATCAGCCTAGGTGTATGTGGATGGTGTCCTACCCACTGAGCGAATAGACACTGCACTGAGTCTACTTTTATAATACCACTAACTGACAATATGGATGGGACAAAACCAAAGCACTAGTTTTTAATTATGTTCATGTGAATCACTCTAAGAAAAGAGAGATTATTCCCTATGAAAATATGAATCCTAACATTAAAAAGTAGTACCAAGTCAATATTCAATTTCCCAAGGGCTGATATATATTAGTAACTTAATATTAGGAACTAGACTAAATAAAAGGGACCAATGGGCGTACATTGTTTCCTGGTGTCAGATTTTAAAAGGACATAAATAATGAGAAGAGGAAAACATAAATAAAAGTGTTTAAAACTTAATCATAAATCTTACAAGAATATTGCCATAATAAACCTTTTTTATTTTCCCTTTAGAGACAGGATCGCAATCTATCCTGGCTACAATGCAATGGTGTGATCATAGCTCACATCAGTCTTGAATTCCTGTGTTCATGCAATTCTCTTTGCCTCAGCCTCCTGAACAGCTGGGACTACACATGTGCACACCACCATGCCCAGCTTATGCCTTTATTTTTTGTAGAGACAAGGTCTCACTATGTTACCCAGGCAAGTCTGGAACTCCTGGCCTCAAGCAATGCTCCCATGTCTTTTATAAATAATACAAAGGAAAAACAAACAGGCTCATTTGCTTCATAAATGTGAGAAGATAAGCTAAGAAGAAACAAGAATAGTACATGGGAAAGATGATGTAATAATAGTAGATGTAGAGAGAATAAAGAACTACTCACACCTGCTGATTTGCATCCATCTTCTCCACCAAGGAGAATTGAGTAGAAAACTGGAAAAGGTAGAAGAAACATAGTTAAAAAGTAAATGAAGTTGAAATAAGAAGACAGTAAGAGAATACCTAATCACTTTTTAAATAAGTTTTTTCTACAGAGCCTAAAAAAACAAAATCAAAGGCTCAGCTGAATTAGGCATGTATTGCCAATGTGTACAAAACATTGATAAGAAAAGGAAACAGTTTCAAAACAAGAACTGATTTTGAGAATGAAGAAAAATGTTTTCTATAAAATATGTACCACAGAAGCTTCCAAGTTTAATAGGTTCTTAACAATCTATCAATACCTATCCCTAAAAAAAAGTCCCAATAGTACATTTGAAAGATGTCTTGAAGGTATTAAAAAAGAAAAAAGTTACATCAAGAGGTAATTTTATTTCACGTGATGCTTAACCTTTTCATTGTCCATAAATTTCTTCTTTTGATGTAGGTTTATGTAACTAATACTAGATTTTTTTAAAGAATGTACTATGAGGAAAGATCAGAGTGAAATGATAAAATATAAGCTCATTAATAAAAGAACATATGGCTCAGCTCCCATAGTGCAGTGGTTAAACAGCGCCAGCCACAGGCACTGAGGCTGGTGAGTTCGAACCCAGCCCAAGCCAGCTAAACAACAATGACAACTTCTAGGCATTGTGGTGGGTGCCTATAGCCACAGCTACTTGGAAGGCGGAAGCAAGAGAATAGCTTAAGCCCAAGAGGTTGAGGTTGCTGTAAGCTGTGACGCCATGGCACTCTACTGAAGGTGACATAATGACTGTCTCACAAAAAGATAAAATAAAATAAAAACAAATAAAACAACATAACTAGGTACTCATAGCTGGATAGACAACCATAATTTACAACATTCACCAAGAACTAAAGAAAAACTGATAGATTCCATTACCTTAATGTCTTAAACTTCAGTCAAGACATTAAAGTAATACAAAAGTAAGAATGTGAAATGAATGTTAAGACTCACATTTAAGAAGAATAATTAATATGTTGAGTGATGAGGATTCCAAGATTTCAACAGAATGGAAAACTGGACAGAATCAACTAATAGTGAAATAACAGTAAGAGCAATGACAGCTGACTTAGTAAGATAAAGGATACTGGCCAGGCGTGGTGGCTCACCCCTGTAATGCTGGTACTCTGGGAGGCCAAGGTGGGTGGATAGCTTGAGCTGATGGATTCAAGAGCAAAAATCAAGACCCCTTCTACACTAAAAATAGAAAAACTGAGGCAAGAGGATCACTTCAGCCAAGAGTTGGAGGTTGCTGTGAGCTATGACACAATGGCACTCTAACTCAGGGCAACAACTTAAGACTCTCTTTCAAAAAAAATAAAATAAAAATAAAAGATGCTTAACATGAGACAAAAATTGGAGAAAGCTGATAAATATTCCAATTTACAACAGAAAAGCCCCCAAAGTTTAAAAACTAGTATAGTAGGCTAATAGGAAAACTGACTATAGTTTGCTTACTGTAGCAGCTAGACTCACACATCTCCTCCTGATTGATTCCAGGGCCTACCAACTGCCTTTTCTCCTGATTTTGGCAGAAAGGGTTTATTCCCTAGACATGATTATCAGAGGGTATCTGGATCAAGAATCATGTTAAAGCAAGTTGAGGACAAAAACAAGGATTAAGTCAAATTTGGCATAATGAAATATGTCTAAGACAAGCCCCTCAAAGTCTTCTCTCAAAGGGCATAACTTCGAAAGTCAGGCAAAACCTGGGTACGTTTGTCTGAGAAATCTGACCAGTTTAAGATAAAAAGAGCTAAAATATATAATTAAGTATTTCCCCAAGGAAATGACCTGATCTCCAAATACATAAAACTATAATCAACAAACTCTATCCACATGCTCAGAGTTCCCAATGTGCTTTTATAGTGTTACACTATTAAATATCAGTGTAGGCAGAAACAACTGTCAGATACTTTGTGTGAGAAAAACACTATAAACATAAAAAAAGACTAGAACATCCAGGAAAAAGTGATAGAAAGAAAACAAAGACTCTAAAGATGGAAGAAAATCACACACAAAAATTGTAATATTCTTGCACCCTTCACAATGCCCGGTTGTTTTTTGTTGCAGTTTGGCTTGGGCAGGGTTCAAACCCACCACCCTTGGTATTTGGGGCCAGCACCCTACCCACTGAGCCATAGGCACTGCCCAAAAAATTGTTAATATTCTTAAGGAGAAAAATATAATAACCAAAAGACAGAAAAAGGAGAACCACAAACCAAAAACAAAAAAACCATAGGAAATTAAATTGTGATTGCAGAAATAAAAAAAAAAAAAATGCACTAGGTTTAGAAAATAAAATTGGGATATTCCCAGAAATTAGAAAAAAATATAGGAGAGAAAAGGGAAAAAAGGATCAATATAGATAATATAGTTCAATATACCAGCACTAAGTATCAGAATAGTGAAAAAGGATACAGATAAAGAAATCTTAATAAAAAAGAAAAATTTTTGAGATCAGCAACAGTCCATGCCCCATCCACAACCCTCGAGAAAATGTCCAAGAATCTGGACTCCACTGGGGGGGGAGGGGGGGTGTCTCCAGACCTCAGGAAAAATTTTTTACAAAATTATGAAATAATATAGATGAAGTCATTAAAAAGCTACTAGACACACCAGCAGACAGTGATAAAGAAATGACAGGAAGAAACAACGTGCCTCAAGTGACTTCACCAGGGCTTGATTTGTTTGAAGGGCCAAATCTGAAACTGGATTATCAAGAGGTTGAAAAAAATTCCTTGGTTTCTGAAAGAGACCAGGATAGAGCCAGTGATTCTGACACTGAAGAAACTGACCTCTGCACTAGAAAAAAGGAAGAAATTGTCTCCAAGATGCTGCAATCTCTGAAGTAACTCCTGCTTTTCAAGAGGTCACCAGTGGCTGTCTCAGTAACTCTTGTCTCAGGGATTGACTATCCATGCATTAATAATATTACTTCTCCTTCAAATGTTGAAATATTTTGATCATACCTTAAAACCTTATATGGTTAGTCAAATAGAAATTGACGATTTCTGACTGGCTCATTTTACTCAGCATAATATCTTCCAAGTCCATCATGTTATATAGCATATGTCAGAATTTCCTTTCCTTTTAAAAGCTGAATCCTATTCCATTATATATTTATATCACATTTTGTTTATCCATTCTTCTGTCTATAGACACTTGGGTTGCTTCCACCTTTTGGCTATTATCAACAATGCTCCTATAAACCCAAGCATACAAGCATCTCTACAAGGATCCTGCTTTCAATTCTTCTGTATATACCCAGAAGTAGAATTGTTGGATCATATGGAAATCCTATTTTTAAATTCTTTGAGAAGTTGTCATATTGTTTTCTGTAGCAGCTACACCATTTTACATCCCCATCAGCAGTAAATGAGAGTTCCAACTTCTCCACAACTTCACCAACTCACTTTCTGAGTTTTTGTTTCTTTAACAGTGGTCATCCTGGGGAACAAGGAATAGTATCTCAGTGTGGTTTTGGTTTGTATTTCCCAATAATTAGTGATCTTAAGCATCTTTTAAGTCTACTGACCATCTGTTCATCATCTTTGGAGAAATGTATATTCAAATCCTTTGTTCAATTTTTAACTGGGTTTTTGGTATTTGTTTTGGAATTTGCTCATTGTTTTCATATTTAACTTTTGTAGTTTTATAGTTTTAATCTTTATAGTTTTTGTACTTAATTTTATTAATAGTTTTTTTGTAAATACATCTAAAATTATAAACTTTCTTCGTAGTGTAAATTTTTTCTTCCCAGTGGATTTTGTTATAAAATGTGTCATTTTTATTCTAAAATAAGTTTTGATTTTTTTTCCAAGGACTATTAATACATTTCTTAGTCTCAACTGAAAAAAAAAAGAAAAAGAAAAATTTTCAGGACTAAAACTCATTAACTTCTAAGGTGAAAAACAACTCCTTAAGAGCAAAAGCACAATGGGTGAAAATCACAAAGGACATCTAGGAATGTCGTGAAATTTCCAAGCACAGACACAAGAAAAGATCCCACAAGTTTCCTTCACATAAAAGATCAAAAAAGATCAAAACCCACAATGGCTTTTGAATTTCCAAAAGCAACACTAGACCCTGTAAGACACTTACCAATACCGTCAATATTCTGAGGAAACATAATTCTCAATTTCTAATCTAGAATTCTGTATCCACTTAGAATTGAGTCAAGTTTGACAGAAAAATAAAGATATTTTCAGAAAACCATCAATAAATGTCTTACCAAGTAGCCCTTTTCAAAAGAAATTTGGGAGGATGTACTCCACCAATACAAGAGAATTCTAAATTCAAATTCAGAAAAACAACAAAAGACAGAGGCAAGGAAATCATCAGGATGATGGTAAAACATGAGTAAAAGTCTGGAGAGCCAGCCAATTCAGATATAAAGGCCGCAAGAAAGATTTCATAAGTCAGACAAATTTACAGACTACCTAATATACACATCCAAACATACTGTAAGTGATACAGGGTTCCCCTGCAAGCCTTGACAGGGACCTCAATTTTCTGGGCCTGGGTGAGCTCAGAAATCAGTCTAATCATAGACCCTTCATTAAGCACAAACAAGCCCTTTCCAGGCTGCATCCTTTGGCCTCCAACAAGGTCATGAAAAAAAAAAGCCAGCCTGGACCAGGCAGAGTTGTTCACACCTGTAAGCCTAGCTCTCCGGCCGAGGCAAGTGGATTGCTTGAGATCAGAAGTTCGAGACCAGCCCAAGAGTGAGACACCCACCCCCCCCTCCCCCCCGTACCAAAAACAGAAAAAGTAGTTGGGCAGTGTGGCAGGAGGACTATATTAGCTAGCCTATAGTCCTAGCTACTTGGGAGGCTGAGGCAGGAGGACTGCTTGAGCCCACGAGTTTGAGGTTGCTGTGAAGGAAGCAACAGCAATCCACCCAGGGTGACAAAGCCACACTCTGTCTTAAAAAGAAAAAAGCAGCCTGATTGGTTCTAGGAGGTTCCTGCTGGAGTAGTAAACATACAACCTACTTCCTCCCCTGTGGCAAGAACTGCAAGGACCTGCATTCCTTTGGTAATTTTAGTATGATCTTCAGCCCCCAACCTCTGAGCAATAATGATATGCTTCCCCAAACTACTGCCTGCAGGATAAGAAAAGGAGTATTTAAACTCCTAGACAGAAGGGGAGGGGGTTGTGTGTCCCACTTGGGTTTCCCCACTCCAGCGGCTGGAGGTTATGTTCCCCTTTTACTTCGCAATCTTTCTGGCAAAAAACTATCCTGTCGCTTACTTGCATAGTCCAAGGGTTCGTTCTTCAAATCTCTGAGATCAGAATCTCTGAGATCAAAGACTTGGCAGAGAGAAATTCCAGTAACACAGTTTGGGGGCTGATTCAGGTATAGAAATCTTCTGCAATGGGACCATTATTTCCTGTTTTTTCTATAGTCACAGTCATAGAGCAGCGGTTCTCAACCTGTGGGTCGCAACCCAACAGAAACTGTACTAAAAGCTCATGGCATTAGGAAGGTTGAGAACCACCTAATGGTTCTCAATAAAACCCAATGTTTCAGCCATAGAGACTGAAACATTGGGTACCTGTCAGCCAGTAAGTACACATGCACAGTATGGCTATGGACCTTCAAGGTACAAGTGACAGCCTTCTGGAGGGTGGTCCTTTGAATCCCCCTTGGCTCCAGCAAGTAGTGGGACCTTCACAAGGGATGCAAGATCCCCCACAGCAGAGCAAAGGGGTACAAGGGAATGTTCAGAGGTTCCTCAACACATTCTGTTTCCACTATCTTTCTCTGGTTGAGAGCCAAACAGTGACAAGGAGAGGTTATGGGGTCTCCAGCAATGGTTGTGATCCCACGGCACTAACCAGCCCTCTGGCAAAACTCCTCTGAGCACGCACTCCCAGGTCTTTTACTGTCAGGCCATGTCTCCTGAACCCAAGCCCCTTCTCTGCTTCTTATTCCTACAAATCTCTGCTCTCTAAGGTGTGGGGTTTTTTGTTTGTTTGTTTTTTGAGACAGAATCTCAAGCTATCACCCTGGGTAGAGAGCAATGACATCACAACTCACAGCAACCTCCAACTTGGGCTTAAGCGATTCTCTTGTTTCAGCCTCCCAAGTAGCTGGGACTACAGGAATCGGCCACAATGCCTGGCCATTTTTTGGGAGTAGTTGTCATTGTTGTTTGGCAGACCCGGGCTGGAATCGAAACCACCAGCTTGGGCAGCGCCTGTGGCTCAGTAAGTAGGCCGCTGGTCCTATGTACCGAGGGTGAAGGGTTCAAATCTGGCATTGGCCAAACTGCAAAAATAGAAAAATAGCCGGGCATTGTGGTGAGCACCTGTAGTCCCAGCTATTTGGGAGGCTAAGGCAAGAGAATCACCTAAGCCCAAGAGCTGGAGGTTACTGTGAGCTGTGTGACGCCACGGCAGTCTACTGAGGGCCACAAAGTGAGACTCTGTCTCAAAAAAAAAGAAAAGAAAAGAAAAGAAACCATCAGCTCCAGTGT